>SJYC01076925.1:0-22508 GCA_006408675.1 Madoqua kirkii
AAAAAAAAAAAAAAAGAAAAAAAGGGAGAGAGAGAGAGACCCTATTTTTTAAAACAAATTTTATATACTTATATATATTTTATAATTTTGTGACTTTTTTCTTTTTCTTTTTTTAATATTGTATTTTTGAAAATCCAGCCTTTACTCTAGATTTTTAATCTTTGCTTTTTGGTATTTGTTATCAATTTTGTTTCTTTTAGAACCCAATCTTCAGTACCCATTTTTACTTGGGAGCAAGATTACTGGCTTGACTGCTCTCTCACCAGGTCGCCTCTATCTCCTCCCTACACCTTCTCTTCTCTACCCAACTCTGTGAATCTCTTTGTGTGTTCCAGACGGTGGAGAACACTTAGGGAACTGATTATTAGCTGGATCCGTCTCTCTCCTTTTGATTCCTCCCCTTTATCCTCATGGCCACCTCTGTCTCCTTCCTCCCTCTTCTCTTCTCTATATTACTCCAGGAACATCTCTGAGTGGTCCAGACTGTAGAGTGCATATAAGGAAGTGATTATGGGTTAGCTTGCTCTCTCCTCTTTTGATTTCATCTCATCTCATTCAGGTCACCTTTATCTCCCTCTGCTCTCATCTCTTCTCCATGTAACTCTGTAAACCTCTGTGGGTGTCCCTCACTGTGGAGAAAATTTTAATGGCCACCTCTGTCTCCTTCCTCCCTCTTCTCTTCTCTATATTACTCCAGGAACATCTCTGAGTGGTCCAGACTGTAGAGTGCATATAAGGAAGTGATTATGGGTTAGCTTGCTCTCTCCTCTTTTGATTTCATCTCATCTCATTCAGGTCACCTTTATCTCCCTCTGCTCTCATCTCTTCTCCACGTAACTCTGTAAACCTCTCTGGGTGTCCCTCACTGTGGAGAAAATTTTTATGTTTAACCTAGATGTTTTATAAATGGTGCTGTATAGATGGTGAAGTCTTGAGGCTTCTGTAAAAATAAGACTGAAAACCAGAAGCAGGAGGCTTAAGTCCAAATCCTGAGAATACCAGAGAACTCCTGACTTCAGGGAACATTAATCTATAGGAGCTCATCAAACACCTCCATGAGTGAGTGAGTAAAGTCGCTCAGTCGTGTCGGACTCTTTGCGACCCTATAGACTGTAGCCTACCAGGCTCCTCTATCCATGGGATTTTCCAGGCAATAGTACTGGAGTGGATTGCCATTGCCTTCTCCAGGGGATCTTCCCAACCCAGGCCTCGAACCCTGGTCTCCCGCATTGTAGACAGATGATTTACTCTCTGAGCCACCAGAGAAGTCTCCACACAGTCTGGGCCAGTCCTCACCTCCGGAGCAGGGCCGAGGGTGAAGGAAACACTCCTGAGGGCAGCCCAGGAGGAGTCCGGACCGCCGAGCCTGACTGAAACCAAGCACCACCCAACGGCCAACAAGTTCCAGAGCAAGACATACCACACAAATTCTCCAGCAACACAAGAAAACAGCCCTGAGCTTCAATATACAGGCTGCCCAAAGTCCCTCCAAGCCCACTGACATCTCATAACCCACTACTGGACACTTCATTGCACTCCAGAGAGAAGAAATCCAGCTCCACCCACCACATCAAAGACACAAGCTTCCCTAACCAGGATATCTGGACAACCAACCCATCCAACCCCACCCACAGCCAGGAAACTGCACAATAAAAAGAACTCCACAAACTGCCAGAATACAGAAAGGCAACCCCAACACAGCAATATAAACAAGATGAAGAGATAGAGGATACACAGCAGATAAAGAAATAGGATAAATGCCTACTAAACCAAACAAAAGAGGAAGAGATAGAGAGTCTACCTGACAAAGAATTCCTATTAATAATAGTGAAAATGATTCAAAATCTTAAAATCAAAATGGAATCACAGATAAATAGCCTAGAGAAAAGAATTGAGAAGATGTAAGAAAGGTTTGACAAGGACCTAGAAGACATAAAAAAGGGTCAATATATAATGAATAATTCAATAAATGTGATAAAAAACACTCTGGAGGGAACAAATAGTAGAATAAAGGAGTCAAAAGATAGGATTAGTGCGGTAGAAGATAGAATGGTAGAGATAAATGAATCAGATAGGAAAAAAGAAGAACAAATTAAAAGAAATGAGGACAATCTCAGAGACCTCTGGGACAATCTTAAACACCCCAACATTTGAATCATAGGAGTCCCAAAAGAAGAAGACAAAAAGAAATACCATGAGAAAATACTTGAGGAGATAATAGTTGAAAACTTCCCTAAAATAGGGAAGGAAGTAATCACCCAAGTCCAAGAAACTCAGAGAATCCTAAACAGGGTAAAGCCAAGGTGAAACACCCCAAGACACATATTAATCAAATTAACAAAGATCAAACACAAACAACAAATATTAAAAGCAGCAAGGGAAAAACAACAAATAACACACAATGGGATTCCCATAAGGATAACAGCTGATCTTTCAATAGAAATGCTTCAAGCCAGGAGGGAATGGCAAGACATACTTAAAGTGATGTAAGAAAATAACCTACAGCCCAGATGACTGTACCCAGCAAGGATCTCATTCACATATGATGGAGAAATCAAAAGCTTTACAGACAAGCAAAAGCTGAGAAAATTCAACACCACCAAACCAGCTCTCTAACAAATTCTAAAGGATCTTCTCTAGACAGGAAACACAAAAAGGGCATATAAACTTGTACCCAAAACAATAAAGTAAATGAAAATGGGATCATACTTATCAATAATTACCTTAAATGTAAAAGGGTTGAATGCCCCAATCAAAAGACAAAGACTGGCTGAATGGATACAAAAACAAGACCCCTATATATGTTGTCTACAAGAGACCAACCTCAAAACAAGGGACACATACAGACTGAAACTGAAGGGCTAGGAAAAGATATCCCATGTAAATAGAGACCAAAAGAAAGCAGGAGTAGCAATTCTCATATGAGATAAAATAGACTTTAAAACAAAGGCTGTGAAAAAGACATAGAAGGACACTACATAGTGATCAATGGATCAATCCAAGAAGATGATACAACAATTATAAACATATATACACCCAACATGGAGCACCGCGATATGTAAGACAAATGCTAACAAGAATGAAAGGGGACATTAACAATAACACAAGAATAGTGGGAGACTTTAATACATCACTCACACCTATGGATAGAAACAGAAAACTAACAAGGAAACACAAACTTTAAATGATACAATAGACCAGTTAGAACTAATTGATATCTATAGGACATTTCACCAGACAAAAATAAATGTCACCTTTTCCCCAAGCACACACGGAACCTTCTCCAGGATAGATCACATCCTGGGATATAAATCTAGCCTTGGGAAATTCCAAAAAAAAAAAATTGAAACATTTCCAAGCAACTTTTCTGACCACATCGAGTTAAGATTAGATCTCAAATACAGGAGAAAAACTATTAAAATTTCCAACATATGGAGGCTGAAAAACATGCTGCTAAATAACCAACAAATCACAGAATAAATCAAAAAAGAAATCAAAATATGCCTAGAAATGAATGAAAATGAAAACAACAATCCAAAATCTCTGGGACACTGTAAAAACAGTGTTAAGGGGAAAGTTCATAGCAATACAGGCCTACCTCAAGAGACAAGAAAAAAAGTCAAATAAACAATCTAACTCTATACCTAAAGCAACTAGAAAAGGATGAATTGAAGAACCCTAAGGTTAGTAGAAGGAAAAAAATCTTAAAAATTAGGGCAGAAATAAATGCAAAAGAAACAAAAGAGACCACATCATAAATCAACAAAGCCAAAAGCTGATTTTTAGGACAGGCCATAGGAATAGAAGCAAAAACTGAAGATAATAAACTTTGAAATGGGAGATGAGATGCTGAGTTGTGTGTCCCTACAGTCCTGGTAAACAGAACTGTCACACAGATTTTGAGACACACCCAGGTCTGAGATAACCAAACCCTTGTTCCTGGGTCTCCAGACTGCTTAGACCTTTGTATCTGACTTATTGTGGGTTGTTCAGGTTAATAACTGAACCCACTACATTACATTTAGAGGAAATTCACCAAACAGGTGTCTGGAGGGTGGATATAAGTGTATTGAGCATATTTATAAAAATGTAACTCTACAGCTGCTCAAACCTAAGCTGATCCTTCCATTGTGGATGACTGTGCAGGGAGGTGTGTACAGCAGGGCTGACCTCTGGATGACATTCTTCTTCTTCTTGATGGCCTGCCTGAGTGGCTCCCTGAGGGTAACCTGGGAGAAGTCCTGTAGTGCAGCGTAGACAGTGTGGCGGATGGCATGGTTGAACACACTCTCCATCCTCCCCATCAGCACCTGCAGGCCTTTGATCATGGCGATCACCTGCAGGAGGACACAGGACCTTCAGTGTGTGGAGGCTGACAGGTAAGCCTGGCACATGCCAGGTGTCTGCCTCCCCTGAGTGCAGGCCCTCGCCACTGGCCTCCTGTTTGTCTACTGTATGCCTGCACCTGTCCCTGTTTCTGGGTCTGACCCCACTGGACTACAAGTGCCTGAGGGCAGGGACAGATCTGCTTGGCCCGAGCTAACAAGAGCATTTGGTAACTGACTCAAAATACTTCTCAATCTACTAGGGTACATCTCTCTGTGGAAACACTTCCAGCAAAAAAGAAGAAAAAGATTCAGGAGAGCAAATTTGTTATTATCTGGAAAAGAAAAAAAATTACAAGTTTATAACCCAAATCCTATCTGTTAACAATGGCATAGTGAATTAATATGCATAGAAAGTCAGAAGAAAATGTAGTGAGTGACCTGCTTAAAGTTCATTTTTGTGATGGTACCAGAGACAGGATTCTGCCCTCATTTCACATGCCTGTTTTCTCTGTTTGCTTGCAGGATTTATATAATGAACGTGGGCTGCTTTTCTCATGAGGAAACAAAGGGAAATTTTCTATTTAAAAAAGCAAATTCTCCAACTAAAGTTCAAGCTCACAGCAATCTAAAGGGAATCTAATCCTAAAGGAAATCAACCCTGAATATTCACTGGAAGGGCTGATGCTGAAGCTCCAATATTTTGTCACGTGATGCAAAGAGCTGACTCATTGGAAAAGACCCTCATGCTGAAAAATGTTGAGGGCAAGAGAAGAAGGGGATGACAGAGGATGAGATGGTTGGATGGCATCACTAACTCAATGGATATGAGTTTGAGGAAACTCAGGGATATAGTGATGGACAGAGAAGCCTGGCGTGCTACAATACATAAGGTTGCAAAGAGTCAGACATGACTTAGTGACTGAACAATAGTAACAACATATTCAAACTATGGAATGTAGGAAGGGTATTCTGAAAGGTAAATCTGGAGCTTTGGCCTAAATGTAATAACAATACTCATCACTAATTTATAAAAAGATAAAAATAACCCCCCCAAAGTAGAAGGAAATGAATATCTAAAAGCACAAATTAATGGAACAGAAAATAAGCAAATACTAGAAAGTGGTCAACTAAGAAAAAGCTGTTTTATAAGCAAACAAATGCTCAGGAAGACTGATCAAGGAAAAAAAACATAACAGATAAGCATTATGAATAAAGAGGGGACAATACTACACAACCCACAGATACTAAGAGATTATGAGACTGTATTGGAACAGGATAAACATACAGATTGATAGAATAAAGAGTCCAGAAATAAGTCCTCACATTTGTAACCAATTTGCTTTCAACAAGGGTGTGAAACAGTTTGATAGGGAGTCTTTTCAACAAACGTGCATGCGCTATCATGTCCAACTCTTTGCGACCCCAACAGATAACACAACAGAGGCACAACTAGACATCCTCATGCAAAAGAATCAAGCAAGCCTCTTGTGTAGGAAAGGGTCATATCAGTAGCCTGGGATGAACAAACCCTGCACATTCCCAGGAAAGTCTGTCCTGTGGCTGGCTCCTAGGAAACGACTCTAAGCCACTGGAATACTCAGCCGGAAGAATATGTGTCTGAGGCTTTGGGCCACTTCAATAGCAGTTTCATCAGATATCTTATGCTAACAACATGATTATAAACAGCTGTTTTTCTTCTAGGTTTACAGTCTGAGTAGCTGAGTGCTATAGCAATTGTGCTACACGCCAACATTCAGTTCAATTCAGTTGCTCAGTCGTGTCCGACTCTTTGCGACCCCATGAATCACAGCATACCAGGCCTCCCTGTCCATTACCAACTCCTGGAGTTTACTCAGACTCACGTCCATCGAGTCAGTGATGCCATCCAGCCATCTCATCCTCTGTCATCCCCTTCTCCTACTGTATCCAACCTCTCTCAGCATCAGAGTCTTTTCCAATGAGTCAACTCTTCACATGAGGTGGCCAAAGTACTGGAGTTTCACCTTTAGCATCATTCCTTCCAAAGAAGTCCCAGGGCTGATCTCCTTCAGAATGGACTGCTTGGATCTCCTTGCAGTCCAAGGGACTCTCAAGAGTCTTTTCCAACACCACAGTTCAAAAGCATCAATTCTTTGGTGCTCAGCCTTCTTCATAGTCCAACTTTCACATCCATATATGACCACAGGAAAAACCATAGCCTTGACTAGACAGACCACTGTTGGCAAAGTAATGTCTCTGCCTTTGAAAATACTATCTATGTTGGTCATAACTTTTCTTCCAAGGAGTAAGCGTCTTTTAATCTCATGGCTGCAATCACCATCTGCAGTGAGTTTGGAGCCCCCCCAAAATAAAGTCTGACACTGTTTCCACTGTTTCCCCATCTATTTCCCATAAAGTGGTGGGACTAGATGCCATGATCTTCGTTTTCTGAATGTTGAGCTTAACTATCTTAATGGACAAAAAATGTTTTATAAAACTTGTATCTATCCATGATAAAATCTCTTAGCAAATAAGGAATAGAAGGCAATTTCCCTGATCTGAGGAAGGGTAGTTACAAAGAACCTATAACAAATGCACTGTATGACGATATGTTGAAAGCTTTCCCTTTGGGATGGGAAACAAGACATAAATGCCTGGAGTCTCCTTCTATTTAATGAGTAGGAATCCCACCCAGTGTGATTAAAGAAAAAAAAAAATAGAAGGGGGAGAAATAAGACTGTCATTATTTCCAGATGAGATAATTATATAAGTAGAAAACACAGAATAAGCTATGGATAATTTATTACAATTAATAAGTGAGTTTAGACAAGTTGGTAGATACAAGGAAAATTTTTTTAAAAATTGATTTTAAACACAAGTGATAAACATTTAAAAAAAATAAAATAAAGCCAACAAAAGATGTCCAACAGTCTTACAGACGAAAAGAGGTATTAGAGAATCTTAATGAATGGACGTACATATTAGATTCATGAAAGATTTAATATTATAAATTTGTCAATTCTTCCAAAAATGGTCTATAGGTTTATTCAAACCCTTATAATAAATTTTAACAGGATCACTGGGACATAACTGGATGGTTCTAAAATGTATATGAAAATGCAAAGGGTGAGAATAGCTAAGAATTCTTGAAGAGAGAAAGATGTACTTTACAAGACACACTCAACTACTGTAATTAAGACAGAGGGATTAGGAAAGGACAGACAGATTGACCAATGGATTGGAACATGAGCAGAAACACACCTGCCTAAAGTATGGTAACCTGACGCACAACAGAGGTGGCAGGCAGAGCAGCTGGGAGGGTTGGAGGGGGTATTTCAGATCTAAATGTGAAAGGCAGAATAAGACATCCAGATGACAATGTAGACTATCTCATGACCTTGGAGGTATGCAAAGATTTCTCAAACAAGGTAGGAAACGTACAGCTACAAAACATACATCCAGAAACTAGATGGCACAGAAATTAAGACCTGATCATCACAAGAGTCCTAAACATCATGCAGAACTGGGGACCACACAGCTGTGAGTGGGGTTCCTCTTTCTCCAACAGCCAGGTCTCAACTTGTTCCTCTTGTGTGTGCCAAAAAAAGCTGAGGCTCCCAAGCTCTCCTCAGAACATGCCCTGATCTGGCTCAGGGGAGTGTCTATGCAGAGACCAAGAACCCACAACTTATTTTAATCTCTATTCTGACCTCTGTGACAGATTCAAAGAGCCACCCTACACAGACGCAACTGCATAAAACAGGTAATTCATTCAAGTTTTTGCCTTTCTTTGTAAAGCGAAGACAGTTTGAGGTCAGAATCAAAGGAGGAGGAGAAAGCAGACAAGCCGTACCTCCACCAGGGCAAACTTCTCCTCACTGGTGTAGTTGTAGCGGGTGGCACGCTCATATTCCTCAGCATTGTCAGGGCAGTCCTTGTTAGAGTACTTGTCCGTTGGGTGCACAAGTTTCCATGAATACTGGTATGATCAAAAAAGAGGGGCGACAGCCACACCAAATACAAAATGTTTACCTGCTGGTCTGACTTACAGGACTACTGCCAAAAGCTACCAAAGGTCACAGGTCAGCCTTCTATTGTCCACTGAGTCTGAGAGTCACACACAGGCATGAGTGCTTGCATGCACACACACATACACACAATGCATGCACACATGTGCACACGCACACTACATATGCATGCACACACAGTCCATCTCCATAAAACTGCCAAACATTCTGGAAATGTGACTTCAGTCTCAAGTAACACATCAAAAACTTAAGAAATACATCAGGCAAAATGGTCTGGATATTTTATGTGGAATATCTAAGACTATAAGCACTTTATCACCATTTCTAAAAGAATTAGCCTTTCAAACAATCAAGTACCCATCCAAATATAAAAATCCTTGTCTGGCAAAATAAACAACGAAACAGAAAAATCTTCTGACTTATGAGTATCCAAACCTTTTTATGCATCATAAACTACTTTACTAACCCTAAACAAAAGAAGCTGATGGCTAGAAATACAGAGTGCTGTTTCTAAAAAAAAAAATGAGAAGTAAAAATCATTGTAACAATACAAATGTAATTCTACCAATGTGTTTTAAAAGATAAGGACCTTTAATTCTAACATATGTAAATGAAATGTACATTGAGCCATCTTAGAAACATTTAAATTAATATATACTCTTATTTCTAGTGCCAAAGATAAAAAACCAATTTGTTTTTTATCCAATGGCCAAAGTTAAAGCAGAAAAAAATATAGTTTAGTCAGTTTATTGACAAGTTTAGGAAGAAAAGCACTTCTAGTTAACTAGGGGGTGCACTTCCAAATAAAAGTGAGAGGGCCCACCACTTCCATCACGTGAGCACTCCACTGGGACAGCAGCTGAAGACCCTGAAGAGCCAAGTCAAAGAGCTTCCGGTATTCAGCGTCCGTCTTCTGAGCCTCCTGGCGGCCTGAGCCCGTGACCACCTAGAGATAATAGAGCATTAAGAGGTCACCAGTGTCCAGGAAACCACTTATCAAACCCATTCTAGGAGCCTACTCCAAATGTACACTGGCAAAAGTAGTTCTAAAAAACTAGCTATTACTTTAGATGATGCTAGGGAATCAATTGTTTTAATAACCGATACACAGAGCAAAGGAATCCAGCTCTGGAAGTAGCAAGGAGCTGAGGACTACCAGGCTGAGACTCAGTCATGCTTCAAGGCAGTGGATGCAGCTGTCCACATCCCGGACAATCAGCTGGACCCCTCAGCAGACCTCAGCATGGCTGCCCAGGGACCAAGTGGGTCTGGAGAATGGGAGCTGTGCTTGATGGGGCCTCTACTCTGGCAGTATGCAGGACACAGAGGGGAAAGAGGTCATGGAAAATGATGGCACAGAAAGTGGGGGTGGACATAGGCATGAGAAGGGGGATGGTCATGTCAACAACTGCAGCTTATACAGCTTATTTGGAGACTGGGGCACAAAAACTTGGAAAAATAAATCACTACTGATAATGAGCAAATAGGGTAAATGTGAACAATGACCAGCTGTTTACTATTAAGGAATACATACTTGGTTGTTTAGGTGTGATGGAATTATGGTTATGTTTTAAGAGTGTTCTTTACTTATTAGAGACACGTGGGAAATATATTCAGAGGGAGTGCTATGTTATCTTGCAATTGCTTCACGCTAACCTGGAGGAGTAACTAAAAAGGGGTAGGTGATGAAGCCTAGTGTGGCATCTGAGGAGCCAGGACTGGTCTCTTCATTTGTGTGCTTGAAAATTTATGTAATGGAGAACTAAAACACAAATAATAAAAATGGAACCCTCCTATACTGTTGGTGGGAATGTAAGTTGGTGCAGTGACTATGGAAAACAGTATGGAGATTCCTTAAAAAAACTAAAAATAGAATTTCCATACGATCTAACAATCCCACTCCTGGGCATATACTTGGACAAAATTATAATTCAAAAAGATACATGCAGGGTACTTCCCTGGAAGTCCAGTGGTTGAGAGCCCACACTTTCAGTGCAGGCAGCACAGGCATAATCCCTTATCAGGGAAGATCCCACATGCCTCGCTGCATGGCAAAAAAATACATGTACTCCTATGTTCACAGCAGCAGTATTCACAACAGCTAAAACATACAATCATACTACTCAGCTAAAAAGAACACAATGCCATTTGCATCAACATGATGCAACTAGAGATTATCATACTAGTGAACTAAGTGAAACAGAGAAAGACAAACACCATATGATACCACTTATATGTGGAATCTAAAATACGGCACAAATGAACCCATCTACAAAACAAACAGACTCTCAGACACAGAGAACAGATTTGTGATTGCCAAGCGGGAGGTGAGTGGGCCTGGGAGTTTGGGATTAGCATGTGTAAACTATTATTTATAGTTTATATAAACTATTTATTTATTATTTATAGGATGGATAAACAGCAAGGTCTACTGTATAGCACAGGGAACTATATTTAACATCAAGTGATAAATCATAATGGAAAAGAATACTTAAAAAGGAATGTCTATATGTGTATAAGTGAGTCACTTTGCAGTACAGCAGAGATTGGCACAACACTGTAAATCAACTATACTTCAATTTAAAAAAGCAAGTGTGGTACTGGCAAAGGACAGACATAAAGGTCAATGGTACAGAACTGAGAGTCCAAAAATGAAGCCTCAGGATTATAATCAATTGATTCTCCTCCACCTAGTTTTACTGAGATATACGTGATACATACATAAAGTGTACAATATGATTTGGTTTGATATGGGTTTCCCTGGTGGTTCTGACGGTAAAGCATCCACCTGCAATGCAGAGGACCTGGGTTCGATGGCATGGAAACCCACTCCAGTATTCTTGCCTGGAGAATTCCATGGACAGAGGAACCCAGTGGGCTACAGTCCATGGGGTCACAAAAAGTCATACACGATTAAGCGACTGAGACAAATGCATATCCTGTAAAATGACTACACAATAAGTTAACATCTACCAACTCACAATTTTTTTTCCTGTGATGAGAACTTTCAGGATTTACTCTCCAAGGAACTTTGAAATATATAATACTGTACTATTTACCTACAGTCACCATGCTGCATATTATAGCCCCAGAAATTATTTATAACTGAAAGTTTGTGCCTTTTGGCCATCTTTTCTCACTTCTTTTACCTCCTCCCTCTGTCAACCACCAATCTGTTCTCTGTATTCATGAGTTTAGTTTTTCAGATGCCACATAAAAGTGATATCATACAGTATGTGTTTTTTTCTGTCTGACTTACTTCACTTAGTGTAATCCTCTTAAGGGCCATCCATGTTATCACAAATGGCAGAATTTCCTTCTTTTGTATGACTGAATAATATTCCATGGTGTAATATATATCACATTTTCTTTATCCATTCATCTATCTGTAGACACTGAGGCTGTTTCTTTGGTTTGAGTATCATAAATAATGTTGCAATGAACACAGAATGGTACAGTCAATTGATTTTTGATGAGGGTGCCTTCAGTGGAGAAAGCATAGTCTTAAGAAACAATACTGGCAAAACTGGATATCCACATACAAAAGAATGAACCTGAACCCTTAAATTATATCATATTTAAAAAGTAACTTAAAATAGATCATAGATCTAAATGTAAGAGTTAAAACTTTTACAAAACTCTTAGAAGAAAACAAGAGGTAAATCTCTGTGACTTAGGCTAGGCAGCGGTTTGCTCATTGTGACCAAAAGCACGACCAACCAAAGAAAAACTAGCTGAGAGTGGGCTGCACCAGGGCCTTCCTGGTGGCTCGGCTCCGGGGAGGCTGCCTGACGATGCAAGGGACGCGTGTGTGATCCCTAGGCCAGCAGGGTCCCACATGCCACAGGGCAACTAAGCCTGCGCACCATAATTTCTGACCTTGTGCTCTAGAGCCTGGGAGTCACGACCGCAGAGCCACGTGCCAAAACTCCTGAAGCCTGAGTGCCCGAGATTCTGTGCTCCACAACAGGAGTCACCACAGTGTGAGCAGCAGGCTTGAGAGTGGCCCCTGCATGCCGCAGCCAGAGGAAAAGCCTGCACAGCAATGAAGGCCTGGCACAGCCAAAAGCAAATGAATAAAGCAAACTGGGCCACATCAGAAATGAAAAACTGTGCTTCACAGAACATCACTGAGACAGCAGAAAGACAGTAGACAGAACGCCAAAAGAAGAGGAGAAAATATATGAAAATCACATAACAGATAATAGAATATAAGAACTCAGTAGCAAAAAAAAAAAGATAATACAATTTTAAAAATGGGCAAATACTTCAAAGAGCCATTTCTTAAAATTGGCCAATGAGTACATGGAAAGATATTCAGTTTCATTAGCCATTAAGGACATAAATCCAAACCACAACCAGGCACCACTTCACATTCACTAGGATGGTCAGAATAAAAAAAAAAAAAACAGAAACAAGGGCTGGCGAGGAGGTAGAGAAATCAGACTCCTCACGGACTGCTGGTGAAAATGAAAACAGTGCAGCTGCTTTGAAAACAGCTTGGCAGTTCCTCAAAATGTTCTACACGGAATACCATATGACTCAGCAGTTCCATTCCTAGATATCTGCCTAAGAGAACTGAAAACTTACATCCACACAAACACTTATACACGGATGTTCATAGCAGCATTATTCATAATGAACCAACAAAATGTGTTTTGTCTAAGCAACGCAGTATTATTCTGACATAAAATTGTCTAAATATTATAAGCCATAGAATTATTGATACAGGCTATAACATGGATGAACCTTCCAGTAGGTAAATCCATAGATAGAAAGTAGACTGCCAGGTGACAGAAGGAAGGGGAATGAGGAGTGACTGCTAATGGGTGCAGAGCTGCTCTGGGGATGTTGACAGTGTTCAACAAGTCTGTGGTGACAGTTACATAACTCACTAAATATACGAAAAATCTTTGAACTGTATAATTTAAATGGGTGAATTGTCTGATATGTGTATTATGTCCTCATAAATCTGTTTATAAATAAACGGAGCAAAGCTTTCAAAGGTGGATCTCTTTTCTCTTATTAAAACCATTATCTGATGATAAGGGCACTATGGCAGAACTCAGAAGGCAGACAGGAGCCATGCGTGCTATGAGATGCTCCTCTTTGGAAAGGCAGACATTAGCTCTCCGTGCTGTTTGAGAGCTCCTCATGAACTCAGTTTACAACTACATGAGAAGTCCAGGGGGCTGGCCCCCATCTCTACTTGGTCGGCCACACACCTGGGGTCTGCAAGGAGGTAACAGGCCCTGAGGGTTGGGCTATTTTTCAGTCATTTTGGTTACATACTGACTAGTGCTTGTGGCTGAGAGATGGAGTGTTCATTGTCCTACAATGGGCAGAACAGCACACAGAGTTCTTCCAAAGGTAATGGTCCTCCTGAGAACCCCAAGGTACTACAACCTCAAACACCAGACTATATATGTTTCCCCAAGTCCCTAGGTCCCTCTAGACCATTTGCAGCACCCATCCATGCCAGTGACCACTGCTCTGACCCTGACCTTGGTATCTCATCTGCTAGGACGTGAGAAATGACCCTCCCGTTGCTGCTTCTCCTCTCTCAGACCCCTGACCCACCCACCCCATGTGAGTAATGCTGGCTTGGAGCTAGACATGCAGCAGGTATGGGCAATGTGACTGGCCCAAACAAGGACACAGAAAACCCAGCTGCAAAGCCAGAAGGAATTAACAAGGCCCATGGCCCAAGAGAGAGCACTACCTCCTACATCCTTCTTCAGGCCTTTTTCTGGGCACCTGATGTATCTTCCTAATAACTTGGAAGCTCTTGTACTTCCTCCCTCTAGACAGGAAAGGGCACAAGTCAAAACCATCCCTTCTGCTCCTGAGGTCCTCTCCTCTCCTCTCCTCTCCTTTCTCCTAGCAGTTTGGAATGATGGAACTAGGCTAGAAAATGCATGGTTTCAACTCAACCATTTTTTTGGGATCACTGCTAATATTTTTCCAAAAAAAAAAAAAGAAGATGCTTTTTGTACAGCTAAACAGAGCCAAACAAATTCCATTATATCATATCTGCACTGCCTCATCCATTATGAGAGCTTGTTAAGTACACAGTACTTAAACTATGCTTCTCAAAGTAAATGAAGGGTGTAAAATTCAAAGTAAATTTGGGTGCAGAGAATACAGGACCACATCAGTGTGCACTGCAGGCAAAGGCCACTCACCTCACTATTGCTGTAGCGTGCCAGCTCCGAGATGAAGCGCATATGGTCCTCCCGAATCTGGACCATCTGCTCGCAGATGTTGTACTGTGGGCTGCTGCTGGAGGACGTGCAGGTCCATCTAAGGGGAAAGGGGAAAGGGGAAACGTGCATGACCTGAGGGACACCTGGCTGAGGACACGTACAAGGCAGGCCCACCCCAATCCAGCAGGCCCACTGCAGCCAAGGTTGAGGTAGCAAATGTGGCATTCTCTGCAGGGTAACAGCTGGGTCTGCCTCAGCTCCCTGTGTTGGATCTGTGTCTACCTTCTCATGTCTGTATTCTGGAAAAGGAACTATAATTTCTCCTTAATCAGTAAACTACTTTCCACAAAGCTGAGAGTTGCTGGATTCAAGATACTGCATAACCCTTCCAGAGCCCCTTGACACATTACTGCACAGTTGGCAGGAACTAGTATTTCCTTATTATTCACATGTGAAAATATAAACTATAGTACAAAACAAGCCAGCCAAAGACTCAGGAACAAAAGTTATCCTTGATGGGAGAGTTGAAACTGACATGACTTGGTTAAACTGGAAAAAAAAAAAAAAAAGATTAAATCTGTTAGCGTTCTTGGGCAGAAAGCATGGGTCTTCGGGCTCAGAGCAGTTCCCTTGGTTTCCTCACACTCAGCACCAACTTCCACCATGTTTCTAACAAGTTCACCCCTTTGCCAGAAGGAAAGGATGCAGATTACCAATTTTCAAGATGATCAGTACGCTATCTTAAGCGGCATCACTTTTAACTTTGATTCCACTATAAGATGGCATGATGATCACAGAGGCACTGGCCAAGGTGGCTCCTTGAGTCTGCAGCAAGCACACAAGGCCAGGCCCTGTGCCAGGGTCTACTCTCTCAACACACTGGCCTTCCCTGCAGGCCCCTGACAGCATGTCCCCCTCAGGAGAGGCATATGTGTTTCCAGATTTAACAGCAGATGTGTTAGGAAATATCTGCCACTTGCAGCAATCCCCAGGGGCCAGACACAGTTGCTAGACTGTTGGGCTGAGCTCTTAAAGCTGACTGCTACAGGTTTAGGCATCTGCCTCAGTGGCTGTGAAACACAGAAATTAACTGGTAATAATGGACAATGACTTACAACAGATCATACTAAAAACAAAGTATGCAAAACTCCTTCCTTCCTGACTCTTTTATTGACTTCACCATTACTTATACTATACAGATGACTGTGTTTGTTACAGCAGGAGGTGTACACTGCTAATTTACATTTAGGCATTTCTTTTTTTTTTAAATTTAAATTTATTTTAATTGAAGAATGACATTTCTATTTATACCATGAAAATCAGTACACCCTCCAAATCAGAGCTCAAGTCGATGCTGAAATGAAGAGAGGGTTCAGTTTAGTGAATGTGATTTTGAGGAAGGTCATTACATATCAGATTTAACGGCAGATGCATTAGGAAATAAGCTGGCACAGAGGCTGGCAAGGTGCATACAGCATAGACCCAACGTGACCAGTTTTTATATGCCCCAGAGCCACATAAATGGTTTTTACAAATTTAAAGAGTAATTTTAAAAAAAGGTAACAAGAATATGTGAATATGTGGCTAGAAAGACATAATATGTTTATAATTTGGCCTGCACAGAAAAAGACCCAGATTGAGGTGCAACTGTATTTTTCAAAACCATGGCTGAATGGAGACCATGGATCTGGCGAAAGTCAACAGAAGCATCCTATGAGACTCAAGTGACTACGTGGAAGATGCAATAAAAAGAATTATGTATTTACTATCACTTGTAACCATAAGCTGCAGATTCTTTATAACAGGGATTGGTCAACTGTCTTAGCACAGGCCCTGAAAGTAAGCACTTTAAAATCTGGAGGCTACACTGTCTCTGTCACATCAGCTATAGAGCCATCACCTTAAAACAAAACAAAACAAAACAAAACACCTCTTTAAAAATGTAAAGCCCATTCTCAACAACTGAGACCTTGCAAAAATAAGCCTGGTCTGGTTCTGGCCCTCTGGTGATAGTTCTATAACCTCTGTAAGTTGCATACAAACATCCAGCCCCTTCCCAGCAGATTGGTTGTTGAGCTTTTATCAGCACCCAGGGAATTTGTTTATACTTCCATATATGTGACCAGAAGAACTCTTTGGGATGATAAAAAGTTCTATTATCTGTGCTGACCAAAACAGTAGACCCTATCAGATATCTGAAAGGTGGCCATTCTACTAAGAAAATAAATTGCACTTATAAATGAATTTAAATGTAAACATCTACACATGGAAAAGACTACCATATCAGGATGTGATTGAAAATGTCCAAGGTGGCGTCTCTGGATAGGTAAGCAGCATGTCAGGAACCACAGTGAGAACACTGAAGAATGCTCTGACTGGGCAACTCACTCTCTGCCTACCGAGATTTATTTTCCTCATAGTGGGCGCTGGTCTTGATATATCTTGCCAGTTCTATTTGCATGTCTCCAAACAGCGGAACCACCTGGAGCTGCTGTAGTCAAAGAATAAAAATTAAAAACCCAGAGTCATTATATATTGTATTTAGTCACCAAATATAATCTAAGAAGAATGAGGAATGCTAATAATTACTGCAGGTTGATGCTATTTCTGCAAATCACTTACTGCAAAAAAGTTGTAAACAACTTCTACATTCACTTAAAGAACCAATTCAAACATTAAAATCAACCTATCTTGTTGCTAGAACCATGGTCATTAAAAAAAAAAACCTGCATTTTTATATACAAGAAACAATTAGGAAAAAAACTAAAGAGAAAAAAAATTGCAATAGCATCAAAAAATAAAAGTATGTAGTATTAAATCTAACAAAATATGTTAAGACTTCAAAACAAAATATTACTAAAAATTCTAGAAAATTTTTTAAAGTTCTAAGTGAATAGAGAATTATGTTAGGTTCATGTACTAGAAAACATGGTATTTTAAAAATATCCATTTTCCCTAAAGTGGTCTACAGATTCAACAGAATCCCAAATAATATTCTAAGAGGAAAAATGGTTTATGGATAGTATATGCATGTGTGTGTATGTCTGTGTGTAAATCAGCAAGTCAATTCTAAAATATATTTCAAAAGATAGAGGGACAATGCTCAAGACAACTATGGAGAACATAACTTGAACTGCTGGAGACTTACAGCAACTAAGCCAGCACCGGTGGGACAGAGCAACTCAAGGCAGAGCCATTCACATAGAGACACCTGCTCTATGACCCAGGTGACTCCTCAGAGCAATGAAGGGGAAACAGAGTCAACTAGATATCCATAGGGGAAAAGAAATCCAAGACTGTCAACCCCCATCTCACAGCATGCTACTGCTAAGTCACTTCAGCCGTGCCCGATTCTGTGCGACCCCATGGACTGCAGCCACCCAGGTTCCCCCATCCGTGGGATTTTCCAGGCAAGAACACTGGAGTGGGTTGCCATTGCCTTCTCCTGTATCTCACAGCATACCTTACATCAATTCCAGGCGGATTATAGAGCTAGATGGAAAAGGAAACAATGATGCTACTAGAAGGTAATGCAAAAGAAAATTCTCAAGAGTCTGTTTTATCAGAGAGTTCTTAAAGTGGACATCAAAGATGAATATATCAGACCACAAGAACCTCGGTTCACCGATGACTCTTCAAGAAAGTGAAAAACAAGAGCTACATAGGGGAAATGCACGTATTTTAGGACACATGTATTAGACAAAGGATACACACCCAGAATACGTAAAGAACTAGAAACCAACAGGGAAAAAAAAGAATGAGAGACTTGAAAGGACACTTCACAAAGAGAACACACAAAAGACTAATAATACTGTGGAAAGCAATCAGGGAAACATCAACTAAACCACAAGGAAACACTAGCCAATAAAATCTCAAAGACACACAGGCACACCCTTCAGGATGCCCCTTGGTGATGATATGAAGCCCCAAGAATGCTCACTCACTGCTGGTGGTGATGCAAGTCAGCACAGCCATGCTGGGAACTGTGAGGCTGTATCTGCTGCACTGAAAATGTCCATTCTGTTAGATGAATATGCAATCCACCACTGGGTACTCATCCAGTAAAAATGTGCACAGATGTGCACACATCAGAGCAGCACTGTGCACACAAGCCAAAACGTAGAAACAATCTCATGTTCATCACAGAATGGATAAGTAAATTGCAGTTTAGTCATAAAATGTAGAGCCACACCACAATGAAAAAGTAAAAACTATAGTTGCAGGTTCCCATAGGGACGATTTGACAAAGTGGGGGTAGCCAGACACAAAAGAATACATATGGCATGATTCCTTTAGACAAGATTAAAATTCAGGCAAAACTGCTATAAGAGCAGGAAACAGTCTACTCACACCCGCCCACCTGCCAACACTGCATTTCCTACTTTGGACCAAAATCACAGAGGCTGACCTCCCAAAGCTCAAACTGCATACACTTCAATAAAAAGGTTTATCTAGAAATTGCAACTCACCTTGAAGTATTTGTCGATTTTGGATAAGTTTATTCTTTTCTTGGCGTCTAGTTTATAAATGTTGCTGACACTTCCATCCATCAAATATAGACCAAACCCCATGACCTGAAAAATCACAAAGTGGCACAAAAAGCTTAGACCTGCAGGTTTAATTATCCATAAACACACTGTTATAGTGCATAACTTTGAAATGACAATTCATTCTTATTTCAAAAAGCACTTTTTAAAAAAAACTGTAGTTGACCTACAACCCTATGTTAGTTCCAGGCATACAACACAGTGAGTTGATATTTCTATACATTCAAAAATGATCACCATAAGTCTAGTTACCACTGGTCTGCCACACAAAGACAGACAATATTAATGACGGTATTTCCAAAGCAGTACATTTCATCCTCCAGACTCACTCACTTTGTAGCCAGAAGTCTACACTTCTTAATCTCACCTATTTCATTCACTCCTCTATACCACAATTGGGAACCTCCTGTCCTCCGTATCTATGAGTCTGTTTCTGTCTTACATTTGTTCATTTATTTTTTTAGATTCTACATGTAAGTGAAATCATATGGTATTTGTCTTTCTCTGCCTGACTTATTTCACTTAGCATAATACTAAGTACATTCACAAATGGTAAGATTTCATTTTTTATGGCTGAAAAACATTCCATTATATCTATATAGCTATACTGATATATATTACTCCGTCTAGTCAAGGCTATGGTTTTTCCTGTGGTCATGTATCGATGTGAGAGTTGGACTGTGAAGAAGGCTGAGCGCAGAAGAATTTGTGCTTTTGAACTGTGGTGTTGGAGAAGACTCTTGAGAGTCCCTTGGACTGCAAGGAGATCCAACCAGTCCATTCTGAAGGAGATCAGTCCTGAGATTTCTTTGGAAGGAATGATGCTAAAGCTCATGCGAAGAGTTGACTCCTTGGAAAAGACTCTGATGCTGCGAGGGATTGGGGGCAGGAGGAGAAGGGGATGACCGAGGATAAGATGGCTGGATGGCATCACGGACACAATGGATGTGAGTCTGAGTGAACTACGGGAGATGGTGATAAACAGGGAGACCTGGTGTGCTGTGATTCATGGGGTCGCAAAGAGTCGGACACGACTGAGCGACTGAACTGAACTGATGCATCTATCAATGTACATTTAGGCTTTCATGTCTTGGCTATTGTTAACAATACTGCATATATCTTTCTTAATTAGTATTTTTCTTCATGTAACTATCCAGAAGCGGAATTGGTGGATCTTATGACAATTTTTTTCATTCTTTGAAGAACCACCATATTGTTTTCGGTCGCAGCTGCAGCAATTTACATTCCCACCAGATTTCAAACTGTACCAGCAATTCCCTTTTATCCACTTGCTTGCTAGCAATTGGTATCTCTAGTCTTTTTGACAATATCCACTTTGACAAATGTGAGATGATACTTCATTGTGGTTTTGGTTTGCATCTCCCTGATAAGTAATACTGAGCATCTTTTCATGTAGCTCTTGGTCATCTCTATGTATTCATTATAATTAATGCCTATGCATATCCTCTGTCCATTTTTAAATTTTTTTTTCACATTTAGTTGTTCAAGTTCTTTCTACATCTCAGATATTAACCCTTCGTTGAATATATTGTTTGCAAATACCTTCTTCATGCAGTACATGGTCTTTTCATTTTGTTGATAGTTTCCTTTGAAGTTTTTGAGTTTGATGTAGTCCTATTTATTTATTTTTGCCTTTGCTTCCCTTTTCTGAGGTGACAGATCAAAAAATATATATATGTTGCTAAAACTGATAATGTCAGAGAGTTTTCTTCCAGGAATTTTATGGTTTCAAGTCTTAACAATTAAATCTTTAATCCATTTTGAGCTTGTTTTTGTATAACGCATGAGAGAGTAGTCGTTTTTCCAGCACCATTTATTAAGAGGCTGTCTTTTTCCTGTCACATATTATTGTTTCTTTTGTCATAGATTAATTGCCCATTAAGTGTGAGTTTATTTCTGAGCTCTCTGTTTCACTGATCTATGTGTCTGTTTTTGTGCTATATCATCCTGTTCTGAATTTGTGGTATAGCTTGAAATCAATTACATCAAACTGGACCATCCCCATGGAAAAGAAATGCAAAAAAGCAAAATGGCTATCTGGGGAGGCCTTACAAATAGCTATGAAAAGAGAAGTGAAAAGCAAAGGAGAAAAGGAAAGATATAAGCATCTGAATGCAGAGTTCCAAAGAATAGCAAGAAGAGATAAGAAAGCCTTCTTCAGCAATCAATGCAAAGAAATAGAGAAAAATAACAGAATTGGAAAGACAAGAGATCTCTTCAAGAAAATTAGAGATACCGAGGGAACATTTCATGCAAAGATTGGCTCAATAAAGGACAGAAATGGTACAGACCTAACAGAAGCAGAAGATATTAAGAAGAGATGGCAAGAATACACAGAAGAACTGTACAAAAAATATCTTCACGACCCGGATAATCACAATGGTGTGATCACTCATCTAGAGCCAGACATCCTGGAATGTGAAGTCAAGTGGGCCTTGGAAAGCATCACTAGGAACAAAGCTAGTGGAGGTGATGGAATTCCAGTGGAGCTATTTCAAATCCTGAAAGATGATGCTATGAAAGTACCGCACTCAATATGCCAGCAAATTTGGAAAACTCAGCAGTGGCCACAGGACTGGAAAAGGTCAGTTTTCATTCCAATCCCAAAGAAAGGCAATGCCAAAGAATGCTCAAACTACCACACAATTGCACTCATCTCACATGCTAGTAAAGTAATGCTCAAAATTCTCCAACCCAGGCTTCAGCAATACATGAACCATGAACTTCCTGATGCTCAAGCTGGTTTTAGAAAAGGCAGAGGAACCAGAGATCAAATTGCCAACATCCGCTGATTCATCAAAAAAGGAAGAGAGTTCCAGAAAAACATCTATTTCTGCTTTATTGACTATGCCAAGGCCTTTGATTGTGTGGATCACAATAAACTGTGGAAAATTCTGAAAGAGATGGGAATACCAGACCACCTGACCTGCCTCTTGAGAAATCTGTATGCAGATCAGGAAGCAAGAGTTAGAACTGGACATGGAACAACAGACTGGTTCCAAATAGGAAAAGGAATGCGTCAAGGCTGTATATTGTCACCCTGCTTATTTAACTTCTGTGCGGAGTACATCATGAGAAATGCTGGACTGGAAGAAACAAAAGCTGGAATCAAGACTGCCGGGAGAAATATCAATAACCTCAGATATGCAGATAACACCACCCTTATGACAGAAAGTGAAGAGGAACTAAAAAGCCTCTTGATAAAAGTCAAAGAGGAGAGTGAAAAAATGGCTTAAAGCTCAACATTCAGAAAACGAAGATCATGGCATCCGGTCCCATCACTTCATGGGAAATAGATGGGGAAACAGTGAAAACAGTGTCAGACTTGATTTTGGGGGGCTCCAAAATCACTGTAGATGGTGACTATAGCCATGAAATTAAAAGACGCTTACTCCTTGG
>SJYC01076926.1:0-19355 GCA_006408675.1 Madoqua kirkii
AGTCCCATCACTTCATGGGAAATAGATAGGGTGGGGAAACAGTGGAAACAGTGTCAGGCTTTATTTTGGGGGGCTCCAAAATCACTGTAGATGGTGACTGCAGCCATGAAATTAAAAGACGCTTACTCCTTGGGAGAAAAGTTATGACCAATCTAGATAGTATATTCAAAAGCAGAGACATTACTTTGCCGACTAAGGTCCATCTAGTCAAGGCTATAATTTTTTCCTGTGGTCATGTATGGATGTGAGAGTTGGACTGTGAAGAAGGCTGAGCGCCGAAGAATTGATGCTTTTGAACTGTGGTGTTGGAGAAGACTCTTGAGAGTCCCTTGGACTGCAAGGAGATCCAACCAGCCCATTCTGAAGGAGATCAACCCTGGGATTTCTTTGGAAGGAGTGATGTTAAAGCTGAAACTCCAGTACTTTGACCACCTCATGAGAAGAGTTGACTCACTGGAAAAGACTGATGCTGGGAGGGATTGGGGGCAGGAGGAGAAGGGGATGACAGAGGATGAGATGGCTGGATGGCATGACTGACTCGATGGCCGTGAGTCTGAATGAGCTCCGAGAGATGGTGATGGACAGGGAGGCCCTGCGTGCTGCGATTCATGGGGTCACAAAGAGTCAAACACGACTGAGTGACTGAACTAAACTGAACTGAGCATGTTTTTAGTCACTTAGATAAAACTGATTTTTTTTCTAGCCCAGTTTCCTTTTGCCTTGTTCTTCCTCCATTAAGCTTCCATAGAACTTGTAGTAGGAGGGGACCTCTAGAGGGCTTCAATGTAGAGCTTTGGGGTTGGTCCAATCAAAGGGGAGGTAAAGGAAAAACTGAGAGCTCCGTCTTGGTTAGTGTGTGCATCCAGTTCAGGACAATAATGAAGAGCCAGTAGCCTATGTTTGTTGAGCACAGGCCATAGGCCAAACACTGTTGAAAGCACTTTATATCCATGAATGCAGGAAGTAGGCCCTTGTGTATTTGCTTTATTTCCCCTGATATCCTTGGCAAAAATTTCTTTTCCATAATTTCAAACTTATTAAAACTGAAACACAAGGATAAGAATTCATCTACACAATGGACATGCTCAAGAAGGTCACTATTTCAGTAGGATGGTACTCCCATGAAGGGTGGTTTGAACTGCAGCATTAGATTGGGAAGAATTGGTAAATCCTTTGGGCTGAGTTTCTGTGGTGATGGGTGGGTGGTGCTGTTGTTAGAGTGTAGACTAATAAATGGTTCTGTCTGTTGATGGGAGTTTACTCTGGCCAGTTCCAAAGAGATGTGGGTTTGATCCCAGGTTGGGAAGATCCCCTGGAGGAGGAAATGGCAACCCACTGTAGTATTCTTGCATAGAAAATTCCATGGACAGAGGCGCCTGGTAGGCTACAGTCCATGGGGTCGCAGAATCAGAGATGACTGAGCATGCACACTCACACACCAAAGCAAAGAACTTTTTAGGCATATTTTTGGGAAATCTGTTCATTTGTGAGTGAGGAAAAACTTTTTTTTTAGATAGTCTGAAGTTGGTGACTACCTTTTGTTTCTGAGAAATAGTGTATTTTAAAATGCAAAACCGGGGAGATGGTGTAGGGTGGGAGATGGGAGGGGGATTTGGCATTGGGAAATCGTGTACACTTGTGGCTGATTCATGTCAATGTATGGCAAAACCAATACAGTATTGTAAAGTAGAATAAAGTATTTAAAAAAAATTAAAAAAAAATGCAAAACCAACCAAACATAAGCAGAAACCCAAAGTACTCAAATATAAGAATTTTTTTTCACATGAGGAAAACTTGATTTTCTTGGTCTCTGCTGGGAGAGGTTTTGATGTTCCCCTCTTTACTTCTTTTTAAAATAACCTTTTATATTCTAGTGCTTGTGAAAAAATACCTTTGATTCTCACTTGGCCTCTTCCACTGAACTGGACAATTTGGTTCCATTCTCTTAGCAGGTAAATAGCCTTAAAACCATTCATGATTCTGTCAGGGTAGAGGAGAGCTGAAAAGCATTACATATGTTCCAAGTTAAGAGAGGCCAATCTTTTGCTGTTTTCAAGTGGTTCCTTCCCTTCCCTTCTTCTATTAAGGGCTCCACCACAATGGAGCTTTAATCAGCTTCATTGATTTAAAGCTAATTTGCACTTGGCTTCAAGGTTAAGGTCCACAGCACAAGCTGAAGACCTTTAAATCAGAAGTCAGAATGAAAAGCCTTAGGTATATCATATTGTCTGCTGGGCATGAGAATGACAGCTCTTGATGACTGTGAATTAACTATTGGGGAAAAAAAGGTACAAAGCCAGTTTTTCTTCTGTGTTAATATAACCTCTGCTAGCTGAGTAAGGCAGCATTGCTATCCACGTTTCTGTTTCATCATGTAAATTGATGGCGCTGGCTGAAAATACTTTGGTATTGTGATGTTTGCAGCCGTCAGTTTCTGCTTGGTTTCAGTTGGATTTCAACCTAATTGCCAAACTGATTCCATCTGTAATAACTTTTAACATTTATTTTTCCCAAAGGGAAAAAAATGTCTTGTCTGTATTCTGCAATTAAGAAGGTGATGAAATATTCAGTGTATGTCTCCACTCTGACTAAATTCTTTTGTTAACTTTATCAGATAAACTATAAAATATTAACCAGGCTTGCTGTTTGAGCATGTGCAGATGGCATAATATTTACCAGGCAATTTTCAATACACATTTAATTTTATAAATTGAATTAACTATTACATGGCTAATTTTTTTCTCTTTTCCAAATTGATGCAGCAAGCAACCGTGTTGTTGGCTGTATGTACTACACTAGAACATTTGTGGATAATTTCATAAGCTTAGCTGCGTATATAATAAATAACGTTTCCTCCAAACCTAACCACATGAAATCAAATCAAGTAGAAATAATGCTATTTTCTAAGCAAAATTATGCTGAGTAGCAATGTGCAGGGTTTTTGCTCTCTCTCTCTCTCTCTTTTTTTTGACAGCTTAGTTTTTCAAATTTTCTGCAACATTGAAGTAGGTAAGTTAATTTTACCTACTTCTTTTATCCTCCATGCAACTGACCTTAAATACCCATTGCCTTACCCTCTCTGCTATTCTCAAATACACTAATACTTCAAGTAGATTTTTTAAAAATGTGTTTTGGACTGAATCAAGGCCGAATTTTAAATTATGGTATAAAATTCATCCTTAATTAGGACCATGAAAACCCTTAAAAAAACAAAACTAATGAACAAACGGCTTGATTGTTGGTGAGCTGGTAAAATTTCTAAATGGGTCTATCTAGCTGATTGTAGCGGAGAAGGCAGTGTCACCCCACTCCAGTACTCTTGCCTGGAAAAATCCCGTGAGCGGAGGAGCCTGGTCCGCCCAGTCTATGAGATCGCTAAGAGTCGGACACGACTGAGCGACTTCACTTTCACTTCTCACTTTCATGCATTGGAGAAGGAAAGGGCAACCCATTCCAGTGTTCTTGCCTGGAGAATCCCAGGGACGGGGAAGCCTGCTGGGCTGCGGTCTACGGGGTCGCACAGAGTCAGACACGACTGAGAGAAAGGAGGGTGTATGGCTGATTCTGGGCATTACAGTTAATGTGATGGGAAGAAAAAATATGTTAATCACTCAGTCGTGTCCGACTCTTTGTAACCCCATGGACTGTAACCCACCAGGCTCCTCTGTCCATGGGATTTCCCAGGCAAGAATACTGGAGTGGATTGCCATTTCCTTCTCTAGGGGATTTTCCCAACCCAGGGATCAAACCCAAGTCTCCTGCATCGCAGGCAGATTTTTTTTTCCCATCTGAGTCACCTCCCAGGGTTAATGTGATGGCGAAGATTACAGTTTAGCTGAGATTTAAATGGCTCTCCATGTGGACAAGGGAGGTACAGAGGAGAAAAAGGACTTTCTGAGCAAAGGGAACAGAATGTGTGACGTGATGTGTGTTTCAGTGCCATGAGGGATGTGTGAAAGTGCACAGAGTGTGTAAGGAGAGTTGGGAGAAGAAATCAGGAGAGTGGTTGCAGCCCAGACAGCAGAGGTGGTATTAACAGGATGCACTGATACGGTGACCCTGCGGTTCCTGTGGCCACAGAAGTGGCATGTGCTGGAAGCCACATGCCTGCAGGCAAAAGGAAAGCAGTGGAGAAGACAGAGTCAGGCATGGTGACTGAGTTGCTCGAGGTCCCCAGGAATTACTTAGAGAGCTGCATCTTGGGAGCAGAGTGGAATGCAGGTATGAAAAGGATGAGGAGGACCTGCGAGGGCTCAAAGCAATTCATTTGGACTATGGGACCTTATTTTGTACCACAAGTTGGTGAATAACTGCTGATCTCTTGATGACTCAAGAGCTACAGGTGTAAATTTTCTCCAAGTTTATACCACCTCAAAGTTGTGGAATCTGATTTTATCATGTTTCCCTGTGCATCACAGTGGGTCTGAGTCTCCCTCATTCCTCTTCTCATTAGCTGATTATAAACATGATGACTTGGAGGTGCCATTCAGTGTCAAGTGATCACTTTCAAAAAAGAGCAAGCATGTCCACCTGTGACATATTTGTGATTAAGCCCAGAAAACACAAGCCTTTTTCAAAGTGAAGAGTTGTGGGCGCTACAGTTCACTGGAGTTGGGGACTCAAGAGCATGAATTACCTACATGTCCTTATTTTAGAATGTATCAATCCGTGGTCATGTTGACGACTCATTTCAATTTGTACATGTAAGTTAAACATGAAATACATGTTTCATAGGTAAGGTGAGACAATGATGGGTTATCTCAAGAGAAGGTAAGGTGATGAAGTGAAAAAGACGTTTGCGTAATTGAAGTTCAACGCGAGACTGGATAGATCCTCCATCTGTTCACACGAAGGAGCAAGAACACACACGAAAGCAAGAGGGTGAGTTGGGAGAAAGATTGTTTTAACATTGCTATTTCTTTAGAGTGTGTTACATGAAAACATTCGTTTTTAATTCTCAAGGTAACTGAGATCATCTTCCAGGATCACATTCGGTTGTTCAGAACAGTATTGGCGCCATGATCATTATCCTCAAGGGCAGCCCCAGGTACAATTGTATAAAGACCAAGGCTCATCACCCCCTCAGCTCCCCTTTTAAGTCCTTCTCGGCTTTAGTCTGCCACCTCCCCTATGGCCATCTGCTCTAGGAAAACCGAAAAGCAAATGGATTTACCCTGAAGTGCTAAAATTTGAAAAATTTAATTTTTACTCTCTGTGCAGAGTATTTACATTATCATTGAGAGCAGAGCCTTTCACTAAAAGAAGGGCATCAACTTGGATGTTTAGGCTTCAGCTAGTTCAGAGGAGAAGGTTGTAGCAGATGTTGATTTTTCCTTTACTCCAGAGCTCGTATCATAGATCAAGTCACCTACTGTCCCTGCCATGTTCATACCTCTTTTCTATCTTAGGACAATAATCTTCTGGTTGGTCTTTTCCTTTTTTAAGACTTTCTCCACAATAGGACCTCATAAGCTAAAAAGAAAGAAGAAAGAAATTGAAAGCATGTAGGTTAGGATAATTTTCAAATTGCCACCTCACTCAGGAGCTTCTAATGGTCTATTAGTACAGACAGGAATGCTTCAAACTGAGTGATAGTTGAAGATTCTTCTTCAACTTCTGTGAATAGCTCCTTTCATCCTATCTCGTTTTTCTGCGTTGTCCAAGCTAAAACTTGGATGACATCTCCGCCTTCCCCTGGAGTCTTGCGTTTACCACCGTCTTTCCTTGAATCTGTCTTGGAATAAAGGCTCATTTTATCCATGATCTTTTTTTTTCCCTAACACTGCGCATCCTGGTCACTCACTTTGCTGTACCATTTTACGGCTTTCTTCCAGTTTTATGGCTTATAAGTAGGTATTGCCTGATGTGTTGCTTTGGGTGTGCAACTTCTAATATTATCCCTGGGTTTCAGTTCTTAGTAAATAAGAAATGAACACCATCATCCCAGCAGCTTCTCTTTATAGAGCCCTTACAACAAGATATCTTTCATACATTATTAAATCCCACCAAGAAGTTGTCCTTATTTCTAATTCATAAATGAAAAACCGAGGCAGAGAGGGCTGAGGAAGCTTGACTAGCTGTACTTGGTAAATGGCAGAGCTGAGGTGTTAGTCTCCCTCTTCTTTGTTGAAACATGTATCACTCCCATTTGTATTGGTCTGTGTAGGGAGAAGGTTTGCTTTTGTTGTCAAGGATTTCTTTTATGTGTCTTGAAAGCCTAGTAAACATGAATTTCTTAGCCCCTGCCCTTTAAAATTAGAAATGGAAGATTTGGACACTGCTAATGTGACAGGCATTTGCAAGCGCTGCTTAATTCATCTCACATCAGTCTGGTCACATGATAGTAATATAATTTCACCCGTTGACAGCCACACAGGAAACTGACAACCTGATGCCCTGGGAACTGAGTCCTCAGTTAAACTCCTCAACCCTCATTTTGAAGATTTATGTTATCAAATCATGAACATGAATTCCATAGCATCAAAAACACAAAATTGTGGTAGTTATTGTACATTTCTGCTTATTGATCACAGATGGATGGATAGTCAAACTTGTCAGCATCAAGCCAAGGATACACCAGGAATTAAAATTAAAAGGAATAAAATATAACTTTCTAATTGCATTTGTGGCCAAGGGACCTACATTATACAGCAACCAGCGTGTAACAGTGTACTTCATGTTCCGTGATTTACCTTGCTGATAATTGCTTTGCACTCCTAATAAATTAACCCACAGAAAATCTATTCATCTGCATCTTCTTTTTATGCAGAGCTAGAGGAAAAAGGACCAGTACAGCAATTTGAGTGGCAATCATGCACTGATTGTAGCAAAGAAAGTGGCATGGTGAGAGTCTTAAGCATTCTGAAAGCATTTCTTTGTAAGAAAAGAGGAAGGGAAAAAGAAGAGAGGGCTTTTGTTAATTAAGTTCTGTTTTTTTTTTTTCGTTTTGTTTTATTTGCTATGGAGAATACATTATATTCCAGGTTCAAAGTGCTTGTTTAATACAGTATTTTCCAGCCAGATATTTTATTTTAATATCATTCATTTATTTTCTTTAAATATTCATAGAAAATTCTCATTGTTATTTTTTAAGATTCCTGGAAGGAAAGAATGTATAAATAGGTTATTGTACTCCTAAGGGGTTCCTTCCATAAATGTTATAGTAAATCTCATATTTCAGTTTGCTCAGTTTTTTGTTGGACTTTGTATTCAAAATCATTTTAAAATTCTTTACTTTTATTCTAATACATCTTGTGCTTTTAATACTTTATGTCTTGTCTAGTGTCTTGATATCACTAGCTTATTTGAGCCTCATAGTCAACATGGTAGAGTGCAAAGTTGAAGGAGTGAGGATTTCAAGCTTCCATCCTGCTACTAGATTGGACTTAATATTGGTCTTACTGTTTTCTCTTAGTCTCCGTTTTCTTTATCTTACATAAGGGATTATAGGAGATGATCTCTAAGGTCCTTTATAAATTCCAGTATATGCAGAAAAAATAGTGTGGGTGTTTAAGGGTCACTGAGGCCAATGACTTTCGCAGTTTCATAAAAGTGGGTGGGTGGTATGAGAAGGACAAGAACTAACTCTGTTTCCAGCAATATGGCACACTTGATACCCTGACTGACCTTCCCGCAAATAACTGAAAGTGCTGCTTAGGATAGTTTTTTAGCAGTCTGTTTAGATGCAACAGTGAACTGGCAAGAAAATAATAATTCCATTGGTAGAATGTTGCAAGAAAAAAATATAGGAAATAACGTTATATTTGAATTTCAGATAAGCACTTTTTCAGTATGAGTCTATCCTAAGTTTTGCCTTTGATATACTAACTCTAAAAATTATTTGTAGTTTATCTAAAGATTCAGATTTAATTGGGGAATTCCGTAGCTAATTCTGACGATCTACTCAGAGGCTTAAAGCTAGATGGTAGTAGGAATCTGGAGAAATAAACTAGAACTGAGGGTGCTTTCACAATGAAGATATTTGCTGAATCCAGACGACATTAAGCTTTGGCTTTTTCATTCCTACAGAAGAGAGAGGGGAAGGAAATTTAATAGGAGATCCAATGAATAAAACCAGGGTCCCAAAAGACTACACCTTCACTGTTACTCAAAGTAAACGTGATCCCTGACCTGAAATGCATGTGTGGAGGAGGGTAGCACTGATAGCAAGAAACATTTTTCATCTCAAACCTTAGTGTTGGCTGGGGAAAAGGGAGGAAGTGCACCCTGAGAGTTCATATTCGAATTATATAGCTTGGTGGTCTCAATACACTCAGGTTAATAATTTAACTTAAAGTGAACCTTAGTTAACAATGTGAGTAGGCATCTGGGAGAAGCAAAGGCAGAGCCTTTGGGAAAAATCCCACATTCAACCCAGGTCTCAAAAAATTTTCCATATATGAACATCCAAGGAATTGATCCAATACTTTGGCCAGCTGATGTGAAGAGCTGAGTCATGGAAAAGACCCCGATGCTGGGAAATATTGAAGGGGAAAGAAGGGGATGGCAGAGGATGAGATGGTTAAATAACATCACCGACTTAATGGATATGAATTTGAGCAAACTCCAGGAGATAGTGAAGGACAGGAAGCCTGGTGTCCTGCAGTCCATGGGGTTGTAAAGAGTCAGACACAAGTGAGCAACTGAACAACAACAATAACAAACTTGTAGCAAAATCACTTATATGTAGAATCTAAAATATGATACAAATGAATTTATTTACAAACAGACACAGACTCACAGATACAGAAAATAAAGTTACACTTACCAAAGGGGAAGGGCAGAGGAGGAATAAATTAGGAGCTTGAGATTAGCAGATACAAACTACTGTATCTGAAATAGATAAGCAACAAGATCCTATTGTATAGCACAGGGAACTGTATTCAATATCTCTATAATAAACTATAATGGAAAAGAATTTGAAAAGTATATATATACACACATACATATACTGAATATACCTATAAGAACTGAATCACTTTGCTGCACACCAGAAGTTAACACAATTTAACTCGTAAGTTAACTGTACTTTAATTTTTAAAAATTTGCATGGATAAATACACTGCGCTATAATCATTACAGAGGACAAATATATCCACATGCATAGAACAATTAAAAAGAATGAACTGCAGTTATAAGCAGCAAGTTAAATGCATCTCATAAATGTAAGTGAACAACGCAAGTCACATTAGAAGGCAGGGAAAGATCTAGAAAATTCATGTTCCAAAATATGAACTAAGCAATCTGTTGCCCAGCCTATGAATGGTCTAGTGAAACAAAGAAACAGAGGAAATGATAAACATGAGAGTGAGGAGAGTAGTTACTTGTGGAGGGAAGCGGGGGCGTCATGGATAACGGAAATGCTGTTATTTTATCTGCATGGCGATGTATAGATTGGAATTTTACTGTGATTCTTTGTACTACAAATTTTTATAAATGTTCATATGCATCTAGTCAATATTGTGCAAAGCAATTTTAAAATTTGGTCTAAAAACCGAGCTTCTGAACCCTGTGGCATCCTAGCGCACCAAGCACGGTCCTTGGCTTTTCTCTGTTTTGTGGGCTGTGCTTTGCTGTGCTTAGTCGTTCAGTTGTGTCTGGTTCTTTGTGACCCCGTGGACTATAGCCTGCCAGGCCCCTCTGTCCCTGGGGATTCTCCAGGCAGGAATCCTGGCATGGGTTGCCATGCCCTTCTCCAGGGGATGTTCCCAACCCAGGGATCGAACCCACAAATTACAGAGCAATTAATTGCCCACATTATTGTCATTGTATGATAGTTACTTTTTGGTTCTCAATCACCCAGCTAATTCACCATGTCTTCTGAATTCAAACCTTTTATTGCGTTTCAAACCGTAAGTTTCACGGTGTTCAGTATATTCCTTGAGAATGAAAGACGTTAATTAAAACTGGAGTGATGAAAAAGCAACCTGTAATATAATTGGAAAAAAGATCTTCTGAAGAATCTGCAAGAGCCAGCAGCTGGTCAGTTCGGTATAATGGTTAGGAGTCCAGGAGTGGAACACATGAGTTTTCATTCTGCTGCACTGCCTACCAAGGGGCGATTCCCTGGCAGCGCAATGGTAAAGAATCTGCCTGCCAACGCAGGAGGCGTAGGTTCATTTTCTGGATTGGGAAGATCCCCTAGGGAATGAATAGCACCCCACTCCAGTATTCTTGCTTGGGAAATCCAGTGAACAGAGGAGACTGACAGGCTACAGTCCACGGGATGGCAAAAGGGCCAGACATGGCTAAGCGACTAAAGAATGACAACTACTCACTAAATGATGGACTTTAGCATGTTATTTACTTTCTGAGCTTTTGACTTTTCATGTTTACAATTCTGTAAGCTGGTATAAGGACAGCATTTATTTGGGTGTCTAATAAAACTCAGATAAGTGTTATTATCATTACTCTTATCATTTCTTACTTAAGAGTAAGAAAGCTGTAAATTTAGAATATGGAGCTATGGGAAGTAAAACTATACCCTTAAATTAGCTTTTATACATGTGTAAAACTTCCAGCTCTCCTGTACTTCAAAGGGCACTTTGGTATCTTCTGGATGGGAAGTCAGATGAATGGAACTCATTTCCCATCATTGCCATATACTTATCATCTGAGCTGACCTTTCATAATTTCATTTTTCTCACCTGAAATACGACGATGATGGTGGTGATGATGGTAACACTGTCCCTTTACATCATCCTGGGTTTTTGTGAATCTCCCCTGGAGCAAAAATTAGAACAATTTATTTAATAAACATGTCATTATTATTAGTATATTCTAAAAACAGCATTTTTTGGGGGTAGATTCTCTAGTTTTCCAGGAACAAAAAGGCAAGTGCTCAAGTTTTCAATGTGTGTGATTATGTTTTCATGACCTCTGGTCATTACCATCGAAGCTGCATAAAAGTGGTTGTGTAAAATGTCACATAGCAACGTGTCCCATCTGCTTAGCAACAGGGAGAGGAGAGGTAACATTAAAAGAGAACCTATAGAAAACTAGAGTGAAAAAAAGAAAGCTGCAAATCCTAAGCCTACTATTTTTTTTTCCCTCAAAAGCAAAACCAAACCTTGAAACTGTTGACTGAAAGAAAACCTACCACACTCCCTCACAGCACTGAATTCATTTTTGTTTGGAACCACATTGTGTATTTCATTTAAACACAGAAATTCTAAAGTGTCCCAGTAATCTCGATGACTTTTTCAGCCTCCAGATGATCAATGTGAGGTAAGAGGAATAAAATCCCCTATAGGAGAAAAATCCTTCTGTGTGGCAAATTAACTTCCCGGATCATCAAGATACAATCCATAAGAAGTGATTTATTAAACAGTGCCAGGAGGAGTTAATTTACTTCATAGCAGCAAGTCATTTGCTACAAGAGAATTGCTTACTCACCTTAGATATTTAGAAGTAAATTCATTCTAGTTTCGCTCATCTTGGGGCTAAAGGAACAGTCCACTGCTGCTGTAATGATGGATAATTATATGATACCATTTCTGCCTTACCACCTGATGGCCCACTGTCTTAACAGGTTTTTCTTCTCTTTGGTATGGATTAAGGAGTTTTGAAAACATTTAAAGGTATTCTTCAGTGAGTACTTTATTTCATCAATCCCAACACATCATTGATTGTGAGATGTACCATTATATTGTGTGCTGTTTTAGCCTCGAAGTCATGTCTGATTCTTTTGCGACCCCCTGGATTGTAGCCTGCCAGGCTCCTTTGTCCGTGGCATTTCTCAGGCAAGAATACTAGAGTGGGTTGCTATTTCCTATGCAGGGGATCTTCACAACCCGGGGATCAAATGCTTTGGCAGCCAGATCCTTTACCACTGAGCCACCCAGAGGAGCCATTATATTATGTACCAAGACAGAAAAAAAATATACTGTTAATTAAACCTGACATTATGTGTTCTTATGAATAATTTTTGTTTAATTCCTGTTGAAAGAATCCTTTAGATTTTTTTTTCAGATATAGATTTGTTCACACATGACTCTTATACATTCGTAACAAGGAAAGTAGAAGTAACACATATTGATTATGGAATTCCCCCAAATCTTCAAATTCAAATTTTGAGTCTTCTGAATTATTTTTTCACTTGAAGTCATTTGTATCCCATGATTTTCCAGAGAATGTTTTACTCTGTACATTAAGAGGACCAGTGGCAGGGAAAGTAGCCCATATCCTTTCTCTAATGGCCTTTAAATGTTCTCTTGACTACAAACTAAGAAGCTGTAGCTCCCTAGAAAAGCTACCAGGAAAAAGTCAGCTTTGTACACAAGTAAGGAAAGACAATGAAATCAACAGTCTGTTCTGGTCGAGAGTCATTTTAAAGTGCTACTGGCTCTAAGATGAACCTCTATATCTGAGACATTAAAAATGAAAAACAGTGCATATTTGTATTGGTGAAACAGTATGAAGTTAAAATTTTAGTTTTGAATAAAAGCAATCTGAACCATGCAAACATAACTGTGGCCCTATGTGTTAGTTCAGTTCAGTTTAGTCGCTCAGTCGTGTCCGACTCTTTGTGACCCCATGAATTGCAGCACACCAGGCCTCCCTGTCCATCACCAACTCCAAAGACTTATTGTTGTTGTTCAGTCGCTAAGTCATCTCACTCTTTGTGAGCCCATGGACTACAGCACACTTGGTTTCCCTGTCCTTCACCATCTTTCCGAGTTTGTTCAAACTCATGTCCACTGGGTTTGTGATGCCATCCAACCATCTCATCCTCTGTCATCCCCTTCTCTTGCTCTCAATCTTTCCCAGCATGAGAGTCTTTTCCAATGAGTCAGTTCTTCGCATCAGGTGGCCAAAGTATTGGAGCTTCAGCTTCAGCATCAGTCCTTTCAATGAATATTCAGGGTTGATTTCCTTTAGGATTGACTGGTTTGATCTCTTTGCAGTCCAAGGGACTCTCAAGAGTCTTCTCCAATACTACAGTTCAAAAGCATCAATTCTTCAGTGCTCAGCTTTCTTTATGGTCCAACTCTCACATCCATACACGACTACTAGAAAACCTTAGCTTTGACTATCAGGACTTTTGTCGTCAGAGTGCTATCTCTCCTTTTTAATATGTTGTCTAGGCTTGTCATAACTTTCCTTCCAAGGAGCAAGTGCCTTTCAATTTTGTGGCCGCAGTCACTGCCTGCTTTGATTTTGGTGCCCAAGAAGATACAATCTGTCACTGTTTCCACTTTTCCCCATTTGCCATGAGGTGATGGGACTGGATACCATGATCTTAATTTTCTAATGTCGAGTTTTAAGCCTTCTTTTTCACTCTCCTCTTTCACCCTCATCAGAAGGCTCTTTAGTTCCTCTTTGCTTTCTGCCATTAGAATGGTGTCACTTGCATATCTGATTTTGTTGATATTTCTTCTGGCAGTCTTGATTCCAGCTTGTGAGTCATCTGGCCTGGCATCGTGCATGATACACCCGGCACATACATAAGTTAAGTAAGCAGGGTGACAATATGCAGCCTTGACTTACTCCTTTAAAGGCTTGCTGCTGCTACTGCTAAGTCACTTCAGTTGTGTCCGATTCTGTGTGACCCCATAGACAGCAGCCCACCAAGATACCCCATCCCTGGGATTCTCCAGGCAAGAACACTGGAGTGGGTTGCTATTTCCTTCCCCAATGCATGAAAGTGAAAAGTGAAAATGAAGTCACTCAGTCATGGGTGACCTTCAGCGACCCCATGGACTGCAGCCTTCCAGGCTCCTCTGTCCATGGGATTTTCCAGGCAAGAGTACTAGAGTGGGGTGCCATTGCCTTTAAAGGGTTAGAGCTCTAAATCAGTTTCAAATTGGACAATGAAACATGATGATTAAGTGACTAGCTCCAAACTGTGTAGAATTCAGTCTGGTTTCCTGAACGAGACTATCAGCCAGCTGGAAGGCAGATTCGACCAATAATGTGACTCAAGGAATGGTAGCCACGAGCATGTGTCTTGAAGACCTTCAGTTAGAGCAAACTGACGAATGCCTGGCTGCTGGGCTGTGAAATCCATTGCTCTGTTTGTCCTGAGACCACCCTTCCGCACTGGCTTCTGCCAGACTGAGCATTGGCACAGAAACCAAACTGGTTTCTGCCAGACTGAACGTTGGCACAGAAACCAAGCAAAAGGGTTAGAGCTCTAAATCAGTTTCAAATTGGACAATGAAACATGATGATTAAGTGACTAGCTCCAAACTGTGTAGAATTCAGTCTGGTTTCCTGAACGAGACTATCAGCCAGCTGGAAGGCAGATTCGACCAATAATGTGACTCAAGGAATGGTAGCCACGAGCATGTGTCTTGAAGACCTTCAGTTAGAGCAAACTGACGAATGCCTGGCTGCTGGGCTGTGAAATCCATTGCTCTGTTTGTCCTGAGACCACCCTTCCGCACTGGCTTCTGCCAGACTGAGCATTGGCACAGAAACCAAACTGGTTTCTGCCAGACTGAACGTTGGCACAGAAACCAAGCAGGCTTATTCTTGTATGATGTGGAACTCATGCAAGAATGACCTTTAAATGTTGGATCCAACTTTGTCTCAAGAACTCCCCATCCAGGCTTGCCCCATCTTCCCTGGCCACAGGGCAGTCCAGGACGCTTTCCCTTACCTCCTTTTTGGGTTAGACTTATATGCTGGTCTAACAGCTGTCCCCATCTTCCCAGAATCTTCCCCTGTTTTCTCTCAGAGGCTTTTCCCCTAATTAAACCCTTGAGTGCTTAATCCTGTTTTGGCATCAGCTTCTTAGAAGATCTAAACTAACATACAGAAAAATTGCTGACCAATTTTTTTATTTATTAAAAGTTTTAGATTTTTTTTTCTGTCTCAGAAACTCTCTCATAATCTTCTTAAAGGCCTCTTTTCCCAGTAAATAGCAACAGGGTAGAGGCCCATAAACATTTGCATGCAATTTTGCAGACACATGGGAACTTTGTAAACCATCCGAGAGTCCTCTGAAAGTCCACAGCACACCAGGTCAAGTATCCTCTCAATACACTCTGAAGACAATGATAGTCTGCATTGATAAGGGCTAATTATGCTTTAAGAACTTTTCTTTTCCCCTTATAAAGCAGGCTCCATAGCCATTCAAACCTGTGGTGATATTCAAATTGCTTAACAACCAATCAGAACAACTATCTCGACAGTCTCTATGACATGTACTAGTTCCCACCCTGTTTGTTCTCATTATCTTTCTTCCATGAAATGAACAATAACTGTTAGCATGTACGTTCTTCTACATTTCTATTAAGAAATATTCAATACGTTTTATTAAATGTCAGTAGGGTCTGTGACCTTGGGTAGGGTAAAACATCAGAAAAAGAAAAAAGCCCACAAAAATTAAAAGATAGGAAGACTAGCAGTAAAGAGCTCCTCTTTTTCTTGAGTTAAATGCAAGCATGGTTGCATGGTTTAAGTTTGAGCAATGGTTTGCACACCACTATTCTTTAAAAAGCCAACAAAAGGTTTTCGAGGCAGCCATTTTTAATTGGTCCAATCCTCATTCATATCTTTTGAAAAACCCTAACAATTTGCGTTGAACTGCATGTCTACCTTCTTATGTTCCAACCCTTTGGCTCACTTTGTCTGTTGTCTTTCCCATATGGTTCAAAAAAGCACTCTGCATAATGCTTTTCTCTAGCATGCCCTTTTGATTCTCAACATTCTTCTGAGGGCCTTAACTCTGTAACCACTACCTGATCATGGTGCTTTCATCTGGGATTAGGTTTTACACTTCTATTAACCTTCCTCTATGGGGCTGAATGTAGTAAATGAACCTCCTAGCTCCCAACAAATTTGCATGTAATTGCCTGTCCAGTCCTGAACACCGAATAATGGGCTGGAAGAATACACTAGCATTAACAGAGCCAAAAATGTTTTTCTTTCAAGGCTCTGCTCCTTTGTGGAAGTGGCAGATATGGGAAGAATCAGAAAGCTTTCCCAAAGTTTGGGAAAATGGTAAGGCTGGGGAATGTCCGAGAATTGCCATGCCATCTGAATCATTATAACCTTGCATGTACCTTATTGAATAAGTCTAGAGCTGGCGTTAACCTCTTTTTGACCATTGGAGTGTACTGACCTACGTTTACACATCCCCCAGAAAGAACTTAACTGCTTAATCATCCTTTTAACTTTGTTTCTTTGTCAAAGTCTTACTACAGAGTGATAAAAATTTCACTCTTGAACTGTGACTTTGATGGATTTAATGATCAATCACATCTGAAAGGTTATTGTGGAATGATTTTGAGTCAAAAATATATTTATTTGACATCAGACAACTGTGCAATCTGCTTTATGTGCAATCTACTTTATTAAAAATATCTTCTGAGCTATTATAATGGGTAAAAAAGGGAATTTTTAGAGGAGATATAAAATTTACCATAGAGATGTCCGAGATTTTTTTAATTTTCATCATAGTTAATGACTAAAATTCAGAACTGTATTGTTTCAGGGATTGATTTTTTTGAAATGATGACTTCATCAATATTTGTATAATACACTTCTTATTGACTGTCTCCCCAGTATGACCCTGTTATAAAGCATATAATCTATTTACCTTAAAATGTTTAATGGAGGATTTAGAAAAAAAAGTAAATAAAGTTTAATTTTCTTTGTAATCATTGGTAATCCACTGGGATATCTCATATCTAGGGGACTGGGAATTATTTCTCCTAAGTACACTTTCTTACTTCTTTTTGGAGAACACAAAAGCTCTAAATTCTCATAGAATAGTTGGTATGTGACTGGGAGCAGAGTCAATGCTGGAATCCTTGTTTGTCCTTTTCAGCCTGAGTTGGTGAAGTCAGCAGACTAAAGACATGCCTTGGAATGATTAAGAGGAATTATTTGGGAGGAGGCATATTTTTTGAGGAAATGTTGAAAGGATTTCTAAACTGCACTGCTGCTGCTGCTGCTGCTAAGTCGCTTCAGTTGTGTCTGACTCTGTGCGACCCCATAGATGGCAGCCCACCAGACTTCCCTGTCCCTGGGATTCTTCAGGCAAGAACACTGGAATGGGTTGCCGTTTCCTTCTCCAATGCATGAAAGTGAAAACTGAAAGTGAAGTCGCTCAGTCGTGTCTGACTCTTAGCAACCACATGAACTGCAGCCCACCAGGTTCCTTCATCTATGGGATTTTCCAGGCAAGAGTACTGGAGTGGGGTGCCATTGCCTTCTCCGCTAAACTGCATTAGTGACTGTTAAAATTCAAGCATTATTAGCACTGACAGGAAACCAATGGAGTCTTTAGTGATATTATAACTTTTCACCATCCCAATGAAAGTGGCAACACTTTATGTTCATTTGAGTTCAGTTCTTTAGTATTCTACTTTGAATTAGCTCAAAATTGGCACCCTGCTCCAGTACTCTTACCTGGAAAATCCCATGGATGGAGGAGCCTGGTGGGCTGCAGTCCATGGGGTCGCAAAGAGTCAGACACGACTGAACAACTTCACTTTCACTTTTCACTTTCCTGCATTGGAGAAGGAAATGGCAACCTACTCCAGTGTTCTTGCCTGGAGAATCCCAGGGACGGGGGAGCCTGGTGGGCTGCCGTCTATGGGGATGCACGGAGTCAGACACGACTGAAGCAACTTAGCAGCAGCAGCAGCAGCAGCACAATATTAACACCATGTTATAGAATTCTGTGCAATATGGAAAACATTTCATTCATTTGGAATGAGAATTTCAGAAAATAGAACAAGTTCTATTGTTTTAGACCACATCCTTATATCAATAATTATTTCTGTCCCTGTTGCTCTATTAGTCATGTTAAGATGGTATCATATAAGTAATAGTTTTCCCAGGAACTCAGCTAAGCTATATATGTTAGCTCATTTGATTCTACAGAAATAATGAGAATGTGAGATGTGGAATACTTCAAGATGAGGAAACTGAGCTCCAAAGGATAGTCTCTGTCTTTGGACCCTAGTCATCTGATACAATCATTGTAACTTATGAAATGCTCATATTTGTGTACTGTTAGCTTCATACTGCATCGAAAACCATGTGATGATGAGGGTAGGGTCCCAGATTGGGAAGCAGGAGGTCTGTGTTGTAGTTTTAACACTGATCTTAATTTGTCCATGAAACACTTAAAAAAAAAAAAAATTTTCTCATGATGTACTCTGCATAGAAGTTAAATAAGCAGGGTGACAATATACAGCCTTGACGTACTCCTTTTCCTATTTAGAACTAGTCTGTTGTTCCATGCCCAGTTCTAATTGTTGCTTCTTGACCTGCATACAGATTTCTCAAGAGGCAGATCAGGTGGTCTGGTATTCCCAGCTCTTTCAGAATGTTCCACAGTTTATTGTGATCCACTTATATAATATAGGCTAAAAGAGTGAAGCTTTTAAGATGCAGCATCTGTCTGTCCATGGCATATGTGACATAAAAACACCTTCCTTTCTGTTGATTGTACTTTTGTCTGAATTACCAATTCTCCAGTCAGTTCACATGAAGAGACGTTTTAAAAACTAAAACATAAATAAAGCAGTTTACATAGAGATATTTTAAAACATTCATCTGTTGACGGACACTAAGATTGTTTCTATACCTTGAATAATGCTGCAAATGCTGTGCAATCCCAATGTTAAAATTTATATGCAAGTGCAAATTCAGGAGACCCACAGTAACGGAACAGTTGGAAAATCAGAAGAACAAAATTGGAGGACTCACACTTCCCGATTTCAAATCTTAATAGAAAGTTACAGCAACCAAGACAGTGTGGTATTGGCATACAGACAGACAGACAGACATATTAATAGAATGTAGTTTTAAAATCCAGAAATAAACCCAATTGATTTTCTAAAAGATGCCAAAATCATTCAGTGGGCAAAAACAAAAAAAGTCTTCTCAAGAAATGAGGCTGAGTACGTGGTGAGACAACTGGATAGCCACATGCGGAAGAGTAAAGACGCCTACCTCACATCATATATAAAATTTAAATCAAATTTCCAATCCAAAGGGCTAAAAGGATACAACTTTTTGCTGTAAATCCTGACCTTGAATGAGGTGTATATTTCTTAGATATAACACCACAAGAATTGCAAGCAATAAAAGAAAAAGGGTGAATTGGACTTCATCAAAATGTAAAAATTTTGTCTTGCAAAAGACACTCTTCAGAAAGTGAAATGACAACCTGCAAAATGTGAGAAAATATTTACTAAACACGCATCTGATAAAGGACTTGTATCCAGAGTAAACAACTCTTACAACTCAATAAGAAAAAGACAAATAATTTAACTAAAAGCAAAAGGTTCATTGAAATACCTGGATATTTCCTACAAAATCCTCAAAATAAATTTGTACTTCTTCTTTTCCAATTTGGATTCCTTTTATTTCTTTTTCTGCTCTGATTGCTG
>SJYC01076931.1:0-18640 GCA_006408675.1 Madoqua kirkii
GTTTCAAACTCAAAAATAACTTTCAGATTATTCAGATAACACTAAAATCTCAACCTTGTCTGCAGGCAGCTTAAAGAAGACATTTTAGGTTTAAAAACTTATATTTAAGTCATGACACGATTTAAAACTCTGAGAAGAGAACATAGGTGAAGTATTTCCTAACATAAACCATACTGTTTTCTTAGGTTAGTCTCCCAAGGCAATAAATATTAAAGTAAACAAATGGAATGTAATCAAATACAAGCTTTTGCATAGTAAAAGTAACTAAACAAAAAGCCAGCCTATTGACTATGAAAAATACCTGCATATGATGTGACCGACAAAGACTTAATTTCCAAAATATACAAACAGCTCACATAACTAAATAACAAAAAAAAACCTAATCAAAAAACAGGCAGAAAACCTAAACAGACATTTCTCTGAACACATACAGATAGCCAATAATTGCTAATTATTAAGAGAAATACAAGTCAAAATTACAATGACCACCAGTCAGAATGGCCACCATTAAAAGTCTACAAACAAATAATGGAGATGGTATGGAGAAAAGGAACCCTCCTACACTGCTGATGGGACTGTAAATTGGTGCAACCACTGTAGAAAACAGTATGTAAGTTGCCCCAAACACCAGAGCTGCCATATGACCCAGGAATCCCAATTCTGGAGATACAGCCAGACAAAACCATAATTCAAAAAGATGCACGCACCCCTATGTTCACAGCAGCACTATTGACAACAGCCAAGACATGGAAACAACCTAAATGTCCAATGACAGATGAATAGATAAAGACGTGGTATATATACACAAGAGAATACTACTCAGCCATAAAGAAGATGGTGAAATGATGCCATCTGCTGCAACACGAATGGACTTAGAGACATACTAAGTGAATTAAGTCAGAAACATAAATAACATATGATTTAACTTACATGTGGAATCTAAAATATGACACAAATAAACTTATCTATGAAACAGACTCAAAGACATAGAAAACAGACTTGTGGCTGCTAAAAAGCAGGAGGCTGGGGAGGGATGGATTGGGAATGTGGGATTAGCAGATGCAAACTATTAACCAGAGAATGGATAACCAACAAGGTCCTAAGAAAAACAGCACAGGGAACCATATTCAATATCCCATAATAACCCATAAAGGAAAGGAAGAGGAAAAGGACTATATATATGTTACAGTTTTATATATATATATATATATATATATATATATAAATGAATCACTTTGCTGTACAGAAATTAACACATTATAAATCAACTATACTTCAATAAAATAATACTGAAGTGGGTTGCCATTCCCTTCTCCAGGGGATCTTACCCACTCAGGAACTGAACCCAGGTCTCCTGCGTTGGAGGTGGATTCTTTACCAACTGAGCTATCAGGGAAGCCTGTATATAAATGAATCAACTTTGCTGTACAGCCGAAATTAACACATTATAAATCAATTCACTTCAATAAAATAAAGATACATTAAATACTTTGTGTAAATCCCTTATTCACACCTTTTAGTTGAAAAGCTCTCCTGCTCAAGTGACACAAGATACTAAACGGTTTTTGTTTTTTTTTAATGTGGATCATTTTTTAAAGTTTTGAATTTGTTACAATAGCGCTTCCTTTTTATATTTTGGTTTTTTTGGCCCCAAGGGATGTGGGATTTTAGCTCCCCAACTAGGGATCAAATTTGCACTCCCTGCACTGGAAGGTGAAGTTTTAACCACTGGACTTCCAGGGAAGTCCTTGAATATGTTAAGTAAGTAACACATAAAACCCCAAATGCATGCTTAGTTATTCAGTCATGTATGACTCTTTGCAAACCATGGACAGTAGCCCACCAGGCTCCTCTTTCCATGGAATTTTCCAGGCAAGAATACTGGAGTGGGTTGCCGTGCCCTCCTCCAGAAGACCTGCCCAACACAGGAATCGAACCCAGGTCTCTCACATTGCAGGCGGATTCTTTACCATTTAAGCCACCAGGGAAGCCCAAAACCCCCAAAAGCCTTTCCTAAATCTTGAGAAAAAAGAACAAAGCTGGAGGCTTCACATTCCTTGATTTCAAACTATATCACAAAGCTATAGTAATCAAAACAGTATGCTACTGGCATAAAAATAGACACATAGATTAATGGAACAGAATAGAGAGCTCGAACTGAAGCATATATGGTAAATTAATATATGACAAAGGAAGTAAGAATATACAATGGAAAAAGAATGGTCACTTTCCAACAAATGGTGCTGGGAAAACTGGACAATTACATGCAAACAAATGAAACTGGACCAGTCCTCACCCCATATACAAAAATTAACTCAAAATGAATTAGAGACTTGAACATTAAAACCTGGAAATATAAAAGTCCTTTAAAAAATACACACACACACACACACACACACACACACACACACACACACACACACACAGCAATAAGTTCTTAACATGTGTCGTTGTGAGGATTTTTTAGATCTGATACCAAAATAAATTCAAACACAAAGGTAACAAAAGCAAAAATTAACATCAAACTAAAAGCCCCTGCACAGTAAAGGAAACTATCAACAAGATGAAAAAGTAACCTACCAAGTGGGAGGAAATATTGCAAACCACATATATAAGGGGTTAATATCCAAAATATAGAAAGAACACATACTAACTCAGCATAAAACAAAACAAAACAAAACCCCAAACAATTTGATTTTAAAATGGGCAGAGGACCTGAATAAATATTTTTCCAAGGAAGACATACAGAGGGCTAAGAGGTATATGAAAACATGCTCAACATCACTAATCATGAGAGAAACCTACACAAATCAAAACAATGAGATATCATCTCATACCTGTTAGAACGATTATCATTAAAAAGGTAAGAAATAAGTATTAGCAAGAATGTGGAGAAAGGGAAACTCTTGATGCATTGCTGGTAGTTAAGTAAATGGTACAATCACTATGGAAGACACTAAGTAGATTCTTCAAACAATTAAAACTAGAACCCAGCTAAAAATAGAACCCAGTATGACCCAGCTATTCCACTTAAATTTATATGAAGGAAATGAAAATTCTAACTTGAAAAGATATAGGTAAACCCATGTTTACTGCAGCATTACTTGTAATACCAAGCAACCTAAGCGGCCATCAACGGATGAATGAATAAAGAAAATGTGATTACACACACATACACACAATTATTTAATCATTAAAAAAAATGAAATTGTGCTATTTGCATGTTGAGGGCAGTATGCCAAGTGAATTAAGCCAGACCCAAAAAAACACCCAAATACCATATGATCTCACTTATATGTGGACTCTAAAACAAAACAAAAAATGCTCATGGATACAAAGAAGAGATGGGGGTAGGTGGGACTGGGTGAAGGGTCAAAAGGTACAAACTTCCAGTTATAGAATAAATAAGCCATAGAATATAATGTATAGCATGGGGACTACAATTAAGAGTGACTCTCATCACAAGAAAAAAAAATTGCTACTATTTGTGGCAATGAATGTCAATTATACCTATTAAGGTGATCATTTCACAATATACACAAATATCAAATCATTATGTTGTACACCTAAAACTCATGTTCTGCTATACGTTAATTATATTTCAATTTTAAGAAAACTAGAACAAAAAGTATCATTAACATCTTTAGTAAAATTACAAACTGTGGAACTACATTCATAAAGTAAAAACAGAATGAATGCTATAAAAAATATTCAGAAAAAGAAGAGTGACAGAGGTCTTTCTTTCGGAAACTGAAAAATAACATCAGAGACTATTTTTAATCCACAGAAGATTTCTCTGGGAGAAAATCTCCCAGAGTGTGATGGGAAATAGAGAAACGATAAGAAAATTGGAAGTCTGATCCAGGAGGTCGAATACCTGAATAACAGAAGTTCCAGAAAGAATAAATAGTGAACACAAAGAAGAAACTGTTAAAGAAATAACTGTAATTCAAGAGAAATTCCCAGACCTGGAGGCCATGAACTTCTAAATTTAGAGTCTAATATGAAGTACTGATCTCCTTAAAAGGAAATAAAACCAGTCAATCCTAAAGGAAGTCAACCTGAATATTCACTGGAAGGACTGATGCTGAAGCTCCAACACTTTGTCCACCTAATGCCAAGAGCCAACTCATTAGAAAAGACCCTGATGCCGGGAAAGATCGAAGGCAAAGGTGAAGAGGGTGGCAGAGGATAAGATGGTTAGAAAGCATCACTGACTCAATGGACAGGAACTTGAGTAAACTGCAGGAGATAGTGGAAGAGAGGGAAGTCTGGCACGCTGCAGTCCATAGGGTTGCAAAGAGTTGGACACAACTTAGCGACTAACAACAATAAATATGAAAATTTAAAACGGACCTATACAAAGGCATATCACTGTAAAATTTCAGACAATGGGCACCCCCCCCCCCATTGCTAGAGAGGCAAACAAAACACCTGTATAAAAGATGCTGCTGCTGCTAACTCGCTTCAGTCGTGTCTGACTCTGTGCAAACCCATAGATGGCAGCCCACCAGGCTCCTCCGTCCATGGGATTCTCCAGGCAGAGTACTGGAGTGGGTTGCCACTGCCTTCTCCAGTATAAAAGTTGAGGAATTAAAAAAAAGTCTTCTGACTTCTACAACAAAATTCTCGAGTAGTTTTCAAATGAGAGTACCATGCCTACAATACCATTACTCACGTATGGAGGTAAAATACACAACTTCAGATGTGAAAAAAATTTACCTTCAAAGTACCCTACCTTATAAAGCCACTGAAGAATATGCTTTACCAAGTAAGATAATAAAGGAAGGCATAACATTATGTCCAAGTCCAGATTTGAGGAAAATAAAACTCATAGAATAGTCAATTTTGAAAAGAGATTTATAAACTGGCAAAGAGTCTGAAGCGGAATTAATGAAAAAGTCATTAAGGAAAACAACAAAGCAAATGGCAGGAAAGTGGCCATTATCAATTCCAGAGAAAACAAATATTGAATACTAGAAAAACATACTACAAATCTACCTTATTTGAAACAAGGTGCTAAATTAACTCAGCACTTATTTGATGTTAAGTTCAGACACTAACACACAATTTATAAAAGATAAAGAGTTGAGAAAAAGTCCCATAAATAAGTAATAATTTCAAATACAATATGGATAGCATTTTAAGTGGGAGAAAACAGCTTTTCAATAAATCATGTTGGCTATTTTGGGGACAGGCAGAGGAGCTACTTTCTATTTCCAAATAAATCCTTGATGGATTCAAACAGAAGAAATAAAGTCACAAAGGTCCTAGAAGAAATTAGGTAAATAGCATATAAACCTATTATGAGAAACAAATTTTAAATAAAATACAAAGTCAGTACCATAAAGGAAAAGCTTAGTAATAACTTTGACTAAATAAATATGTAAATCATTCCTTTGGCATGTGTGTGCATGCTCATACATGTCCAACTCTTTTCGACCCCATGGACTAGCCCAGTAGGCTCCTCTGTCCATGGAATTTTTCAAGCAAATTTCCTACTTCAGGGGATCTTCCTGACCCTGTGTCTCCTGCATTGGCAAGCACATTCTTTAATACTTTGCCACCTGGGAAGCTTCATTCCTTTGTGGCAGAGGGGAAAAAAACAGAATCCTAAGTGCTATTTTAAGGCATAAAAAAATTATTTTATCCTCTATTCAATTTCATTAGTAAAACATATTCATACTCTTAGCACAAAATCAGATCTTTTTTTCTTTCTGGGAAGGCATTAAGACCAGCCGTCCCACCTAAGAACATAAGGTATATAAATCTAAATCTAGAGACCCAATTAGGCTTTCATCAACTCTAGACTGATTGTCTATCAGGTTTTCAATGACTAATCTTTTCGACAGTCTCCTTTTTCTGAACCCTTCCATAGCCCTTACCCTGATGTATCTTAATAAAGATTTGGGGTCCAGAATTTCAGAAGCTTATCAATTACCTGTTTAATAACCTGGCTCCAAATTTTAGTTGATAAGCACAACTTATTTTAAAAAATACTGACTTAAGCCATTAAGTCATGGAAATCTCTGGCCTGTTTTCCACTGAAGACTGTGGCTAACTATTTTAAATATCCAAAGAGCTCCAGTGTTTTATAAGGATATCCTATGACAGTTAATTAAAACATAAATGTTAAGTTAAACTGTATTTAACTGTAAGATTAGGAGGAAATAGGAGAAAGAAAACAGCAGAAAACTGAGACATAAAATGCTTTGTATGACAAATGAAAATTCTCGCTGAATTTACCAACATCTCATTAGTCAAAAATGACACTGTATTACTTGATAATTAACACAGAAATACAACGATAATGGCTGTTAAAAATAATCTCGATCTGGAAACATACCTTTTATCTCTAATATCAAAGTATAATTAAGTATAAATTGCTATATGGTAATAAAGCCTTTAAGGAAAATATTAAGATCTAAAATGTTACTGAATAAAATAAGCAAAGTGGAATGCCCTCATAACTTAAATGCAAGAGCAACTGGCAAATATATACTTTTGTGAAAAACTAACCCCCATAGGGAAATTATATTAATGTATGCTCCAACATGTTTATCATACACATTCAAAATATTACTTCCATACTTTGTTTTTATCTACAACTGAAAACTGGCCCAAGGATTATTCTAGAACAGCTTTTAAATTTCAGACACACCATATCTGATAAACTATTTGGCTATACTAAATTAAATCCCACCACGTAATCTTTTTTGACAGATGTTGCATACTTCATGGTAAACAGATTTGTAACTTATCCTATAAATCTATAGGGTTGTGTATAAATTGATAAAAACATTCTTAATATACATTTTTATAAAGATAAGACTGTCACATGTGCCATTTAGTGAAGAATCCTATCAACAGAGAATGTTCCAAATCACAAATGGAAAGGGTTATTTAATAAACAACCATGGGCTTTAAAATGCTAAATAGCATTTGATTTGGGTCCACTAAGGGAAAGAAAGGAAGACAGAGACAAATCCTTCCCCCTAGCCCTAAGAAAGATCAAATATCAAATAACTAATTAGAAGCAGAGATAGGCCTGAGTAAACTAGTAAATGGAGTGATTTGTCATAATTAGTATATGATGGAAAAGAGTCTACTTAAAGTTATTTTAGAGAGCTATAAGGGTTCAGTGAAACTTCAATCGAAATTACCTCTCTGACTTTTCTGTATACAAATTATGTCCATGTTATTCTAATTACACTGTATTTTTCTTCAAAATGCCTATCCTAATTATAATCTTATCTTTATTTAATATCTGTTCCTTCCTCTGGATTTTATGCTCTGAGGCTGTTCTCTAACTTTCTATCCAGTGCCTGGCACTCACTCTCATCTGTAATATTTTCTTCTTTCAAAAACTGTCATAGTTAAACTGCTCCTAACTAACTACACATAATCTGTATCATATGCATTTATCCTCTTCAGAAAGAGGACTACCCTGAACACTACTTTTTAAAAAGTTCTGCACATCCTTTAAATGACAAAATTACAGAAACAGCAAACAGATGAGTGGTTGCCAAGGGTTCATAAGAGGCGAGAAGGAAGTGGGTATGGGTATAAAAGAGTAATCTGAGGAACTCAGGTGGTATCAGAAATGTTCGGTATCTAAATGTATCAACATCAATAGGGCGGTTGTGGTATTTTACTATGGTTCACCAAATGTTACCATTGAAGGAAATTGTAAAGGGCATAGAGGATTTCTTCATTAATCCTTACACCGAATTATTGAGAGGAGCTCTGAAAATTACAGGTGCTGAGATCTGCCCCTTTCCATTCTGAGAATGCTTTAATGTTTTAGGAGTTGGACCTGGGAAGCTCTGAACCAGATTCTCAGGTCTTGATACCAGAGATTGTGATTCAGAAGGTTTGTGGTAAAGCCAGAAAAATCCATTCTTAAGTTAGTGGTGGTTTTTTAAGTTCTCCAGATGATTCTGATGTATAGCTAGGTTTAAAAGCCTCTGAACTAGAGAACAGTAATTTTTTCTATATATTGTTTGAATGTAAACAATAGCTAGTTTGGTCATTATCATGGATTCCAAGTCCCTAGTGTCTGACTGAAGATATCTGCTGTATTTATAAAAGCCCAACTTAGATGCTTAGCATTATTTTCAGTTATATTTCTAACCTATTAAAGCAGAGAAGCCCAGGCCCCTGGACTGAGTCCTACTGGTCCCCATACTCTCTGGTACCACCCCCCAAACCTTAGAATCTGAGATATCATTGTTGCACTAAGAATAACTGTTTATTCACATGAAGCTTTATTCACTTTATGTTTGTCCTCTACCCTGTTAATTCACTGCATACTAAAAATATTAAATCACTCATCTTTCAATCCATTACCCTAGCAGGCTATAACTATGTGCCTAAAAAAATTTTGTGACCTGATGCAATGGTTCTCAATCTTGGATGTGCTTTGGAATAATGACCCTAACTAGAACAGCAAAGTAGCCCTATTTAGTGTAACACAGAAGCCCTACACAGCATAACACAGAGAACTGGATTCAGAAAGTTTGTGGTGGCTTCAAGGAATCTTTATTTGTAAGATAAAAAACAAAACTCTACAGATTCTGGACAAAAAATTAAACACTGACGCATGGTTTTTTCCATCTTTATCCTCTGGCTTAAATGATACACTAATGACAAAGTAGTCTAAATAGGCTATTTCTAAAAATATCAATTGCTCACAATGAAAAAGAAAGAATTTATAACCAGGGTCAAGACAATGAATGTCAGAGAGCTATAGCTCAGAATCTTGCATTAAATAAGACCTAAGCTGCTTAATGTCTCTGAGCCTTCAGCTTCTCAGCTATAAAGAGGGAGCTACAAAACAAAGGAGTTAGACTGAATCAGTGTTTCATAAAACTGGGCTTCCAGAGTCAGTCATATGGTTCCACGGAGTCAGGAGGAAAGCAGCAAGTGCAAGCAAACCAAAGTGAAAGCGGGCTCTTCCTTTATCTGCTTGTGCATACACATAAACATGTATACTTACATAGATAATACTGCATTTCATGACTAATGACTGTTAGGAATTTCCATGTATTCCTTAAGGGAACTAGACTGGGAACCAGATTCTTAAAATTGTATCAGTATGTCTGCTAGCTATAATAAAGTACTAAATAAGGTCAAAACTTCAACTCCCAAAGGAAGAGACCCATGTTCACACTGTAATTCTAACTCTGAATAACCACTTCAATGACAACCCACTAAAATAAGGCAAGCAAGAATGGATGACTTAGTGAAAACCAAAGGCTCTAAAGAAAAACTTTGGTGTACATACAATTCCTAAGAGGCAAACATTAACATAGTAAGTTTTTAAACATTTAAGGAGCATTTACTGTTTGACTTCATCTGTGGTCAAGGGGCACTGCTATTTTTCAATTTCTAATACATAAAATCAGTTTCTAATAAGTTATGTAAGTTTCACAATTTTTTCCCAACAATTTCCTCACACAACAGAGAAAATTTCAACTGAAATTCTCCATAACTTTTCCATGTTTCAACATTTTAGGATGTCACAGGAGTGTACTATGAGAATTCAAATATATAATTAAATAAAATAAATTCAATTAACTGAAATAATTACCAAATGTGGTCTTTTCAACAGCATTTCCAATTTACTAAGGACTAATTCCTTAAGTGAACTCTTGTTGAAAACCATTCTAAAACTAGTCATCACTCTTTTCTCCCTATGTAGTGGTGTAGTAATAGTCTTTTAAAAGGTAACTCTCCGACAATCATAATACTGTCTTGAAGTAATTTTCAAAAATTATGCTTTCCCACACATATGGAAATAAGAAGGATGTGAAGCATCCCAGAATTCAAACAAAAGTTAGGATTTTTAATAAATCACTATGACATTTCCTTTTTCTACTACAGCACAGAGAAATACAATAGAAATCCAATTAACTGGAATCCTGGTAACTGTAACTTTACAATAAATGAAAGTTTATAGGAATTTAAAAGTAGACAGTATAAATTAAGTCAGTATTCTTACTTAATGCTGATACATTGATGGATGCGACAGAAAGTCTCAAATATGAAGAGACGGGCATTTTCAATGAAATCCTCAAGACAAGCCACCAAGAAGAAATCATTCACTAGTACCTATATGAATAAAATATAAGAGGAAAAAATTATAAGTGCCGATGAGCAATTTTAAAAATGTGTCTCAAATATGTTCTTTGTTCTTTACTTATTATTCCTTTCACTACAACTCTCTCATCTAATACCACAGGTTCTACTTCATAGTACTTTTTAGAACACCATATTCAAGTCTCTAAAAATGCAAATAAGAAAATGAACGCTACAAGAAAAAGAGCTAAAAACTACGTTTCCTTGTTCCACTGATGACCTGAACAACCTTACAACAAAGCAGCTTTGTCCTGTCATTAATCTATAGAAATGCTCTGTAGATAACGTATTTCCAGCTTTTTAAAGTAGATATGGACTAAATATATGCATACTTCTGTGATAGTAAGTAGACCGAAAAGCCACAGGAGAAAAAAATTCAAAGGGTGACACCTATTTCACAGATGTATTATAATTAAAAGAGAATATTTTAACTTCAAGATCAGCAACCAAGTGCCCTACTGCCTGGCATGGCTAGACACTTAGTATTACAATAAACACCAATATTTAATAATGTCACATTTGATTGCATGTACACAAGTTGTTATACTACATATATATACAAGTTGTTACAAACTTTGTTCAATGTTTGAAAATCATCTCTAAAGGCATACTTCTTACAGATTTGGTAAATGCATTTAACAAGCAACTCTTAGTTTTTCAAAACTTGCAAACTAACTTACTAAGAAAAAAAGACTGTAAGCCCAGCTTTTTCAGATGCTTTGACAGTACCTTAGTTTCTGCCAGCTAACAGAAGACACTAGTTTAAAAATTCACTCTTAGCTTGACTGATTCATAGCAAATGTTAAAATACAGTTGTAAGAAAAATTTCAAATTAGGCCTGATTATGTAACAAGCTGGAATCACAACTGTGATATAAAAGTTGATAAAATCTTGCTTATACAAATAAAGCATTCCACATATTTTTATTCATTCAGGATAAGACATGAAGTTATGTGTGAATTTATAAAGCCTTTAATGTTTTAACCAACTGTTAAAAAAAGGGGCAGACACACAGTAATAACACTAAAAATGTCTTCGACCCAACACATTTCTAAACAGTCTGCCATTTTAAGATTAATAAACATTTCTGACATAATTAATAAAACCCTGTTAGGTCAATTCTTATAATACCCCCAAATTAAAGAATTATTATTAATTTGTAAGCAAAAATTTATACTTACTGATTCACATTCCCTTAGCTTTTTCTGAGCCCCATCAAAGTCAAAATTAACATATAAGCATTCAACAAATTCTGTAATTGGGTCTTTATACGTGTATGACTCCTGTAAAATTAAGTCAGAGGTTAAGCTGGATTTGATTCAACACTGTTTAGTAGTAGACTGTCCCCATTCTTCCTATTTTCTCCTCCCTTACCATTAGTTTCTAACAAATTACCAAGCACTATCTTCTTAAAGCAACTGCTTATATCCTAATTCAAGGCCACACCTTAACCTTATAATGCCTTCTAAACCAAGTCTCTAAATGGTCATCCTGGAACCATTCCCAAAGCTTTCAAATTCCTTTAATGAAAGAAAGTCTCCCTTAATCAATAAACAGTGATGAACTTCTCCAAGTAACAGTGTATTCATATTCTGATGAATAAAACTGCCTTTTTCTATCTAAATTATTCTTAGATAAAATAAATATTTAAGTTCTTTTTGAATCCACAGTTATTGTTGAGAAATTCACTAAAAACCAAGCTATAGCTTTTACTCAACATGGGTACTATTAAAATTACGTAAAGATTAACTACTCTGGTATTATGTAGGTAGTGTCCTTCAAAAAAGAATCTAGGCTCCAGATCTCCTTTACTCTTTGCAGTAAGAACAACACTAATACACAACATACATTAAGTATCCAACTAGCAGAGAGCAGTATTCATTCATGCCACATCTACCATAAATGTATCTTGAACTGAAAGGCAGCATATGCCCATTTGGGGCTCTTTTCTTTTCATGTATACTTTCCTCCTACTTTTAAAAAGATTTTTAGGCTGATAGCTAAACTGATAGCTCAGTTGGTGAAGAATCTGCCTGCAATGCAGAAGACCCTGGTTTGATCCCTGGGTTGGAAAAATCCCCTGAAGAACTGAAAGGCTACCGACTCCAGTATTCTGGCCTGGAGAATTCCATGGACTGCAGAGGCCACGGGGTTGAGAAGAGTCAGAGACGACTAAGTGACTTTCACTCTTTTCACCGTAAGATCTAAGAGTCCTACTTCTTCAAGAAAAAGAGGTCAAAGTTTAGGAACATTTTAAAAATCAATACAAATTTTACTTTTTACCTGCTGAATAACTTTGACCAGATCTTTTAGCACCTGCCGGCGTTTTCGAACATCTTTGTTTGTTATGACTGCTGTTGTCAAATAGCGGAGAATATGCGGACACATCGTTTGAATTGCATTAAGATACCTAAATAAAAACTGCAATTTACTTAATAACTTACCAACTTTTTCTAGATCTATAATCATCTGTGATTTAAAGAAAACACTTGAGCAGCCCATCAGACTGCACTGTTTCAGTATCCCAGGATTGTAAAAAATTACAAATGAGTATTATTAGGGCCATCTTCACCAAGAAAAAGTTTAAATGGTAAGAATGCTAGCTGGTATTTCTCAATTTGGAGTGAGATGAGACCCTCACTTAAGAGGTAAATATTACCTCTATTACCACTGCTGGGTAAAAGGATTTTGAAAGGCTCTTATATAAGCCATCAGTCTGTTTCAAAAGATTTCATTTACCTGTAAGAACAAATGTACAAAAAGCTATGTGCAAAACACTCTTCATAATTAAGACAATCAGGTGCTTACACAAACTGAATTAAAAGCAATTAATTTCAGAGGATGGAAGACTGGAAACTATTCTGATGATCAGCAGCTGACCGCCCTGGTCATTCGGTATCTATCCTGTTATTTCTTCTGCTCAATTTCCTTTTACAGCTCCCTAATTTTTATCCAGTAAGAACCTCTGAGCGCCAGGTTGGGAATATTTGTCAACAAAGTCCATTTCTCTTAGTTGAACCTTCAAGCTCCAAAGTACCCATCCAGCTCGATCTCCCAGCACACCACTGACTGCCTCCTGCTTTCTTCACTTCTTAAAGCTCAATCCACTGTTCTCCCAAACACATCCCTCTCAAAGTCTAAATTCTAGCCATTCTTCAAGGTCCAGCAGAGAAACCTTATCTCCCAAGTTCTCCCAGATTATGTTAATAAATCTCTATACTTTGTCATATTGTAGATACCCCATGAAATGTTGTTTGAACTCATCAGAGTACCCTACAATTTGATAACAACCTAACATTTAGATAAAATCTAGTTCCACTTAGTCCTCTTTAAATTCCCTCTAAATAAGGCAAGCTATACAAATAATCAACATTAACTCAAGAACAAAACAAAAAATGTTGTTTGAACTCATCAGAGTACCCTACAATTTGATAACAACCTAACATTTAGATAAAATCTAGTTCCACTTAGTCCTCTTTAAATTCCCTCTAAATAAGGCAAGCTATACAAATAATCAACATTAACTCAAGAACAAAACAATTTCTAAGAAAAGATAACTAAATAAATCAGCTAAAAACTTCATTATCTGAAAAATTAAGTATGAGTTTAGGGCAGAAAATTTTAAATGCAATGTTGTTGTTCAGTACAAGTGACTGCCTCAATACTCTTACCAGAGATGTGGTGGACAGGAGAGCATGACTGGTTTTCTTAATCAGACTTGAAGTAAGTAGTTTCAGTGGACATTTATGGAACTCATTCATAGATTTATTCATACAAGATTAAAGTGTATTTTATATGATGGTAAACCCCCCCTTTACTTATCCTTTCTCTGTATTACTGCATCATGTATAATTTCACTGTTTTTATTGGAAAATGATGTCCTTAAGAAATCATCTCTCTATGTGAGTATATAGCTGGGTTAGAAAATTATTGTGAAGGGCCAGATAATGAATATTTTAGGTTTTGCAGGTCAAGAAGCAATACTCATAATATTAATCAGGCACCTATATAAAAATAAAACAAATTTCTAAAATATTCTAAAAACTCAAAATATAATAGCTGACTACAAATATTCATAATTTAAGTCTACTAATAAAAATAGTAAAATTCCCTTAACAGGGTAACTTTGCTTATTGGGTTCAAATTTAGAGATCCCTATTAAAATTTATTACAAATGTTTGTTCATGCTAATCTGTAATGAGATTTTACATATTTAACCCGACAATGATTTTTTAATGTATGCAGGTACTACCAAACATTGGTATCAGTGATAACACTTTAATTTAGCGTACTTATCACTTGCGGAAGGCTTTTTTAGAATTCTGTTAAGATCTTTTGATACTGCCTTTTAGCTATCATTATATTGCAAATAAATTCTATTTCAATTGCACAGTTAGATGGATTTTCATACACAGAAATTTCCTTTGTACTTACAATGAGATATAAAACTTTTCTGAAATGTAACTTGAGCTTAAAAAAATGTATCTGCTACAAATCTGTGTGGGAATGAAGGTCTCATTTCTTCTTTAAACTTTTGAAAGAACAGGAAAGGTTAAAGCAGCTAGACATTACTTAGGATTCATACTATGTTATTCATTATCAAATGCCTGCTGCAGTCGAGTCTGCATATAAGTACTGCTCAGATTTAAAATTTTAGGTTGAACTAAGAAATATTAAGTCTGTAGCAAAATAAAACTTCGAGAGCCATCCAGGGCTTGCTCATAGTGGTTGAGGGCAATTTTTTGTTTAGGAAAATTTCTGCCTTACTCCAACCTAGAAAAAGTCACAATAAAACTTTGCCACTGCAATGACATTTTATCATTGTGGTACTAGGGAAAGTCAAGATATTCTATCGATCAAACAAAAATTCAGGGACCGTGAACAGTTAAGCCCACAACAGAAAATGAAGTTCACTGTTGACACTAATGGTTTAATAATACACCATGGATTCAGGAATCTTCCACAAAATACATGAAAAAGTCTAGTGCAATGGACAACCATAGGCTTTCAACACCTGACATTTTCACAAGCTTTGTAAATTTGTCCAATAATAACCAATTTTCTCCCCCACATGTATTTGCCAGCAATATTCTTAACACAGTTGGCAGATTCCACTTCAGGTTGTACTAAATTAGTGTTTTCTTAACTCTGAAAATATTTTCAACTGTAGTTGTTCCACAGATTATTCATAAAGGCATGTTCTTCAGACACTTAAAATCCAACAGTGATTCCTCAAACCAACTAGCCAACTGATAAATTATCTATCAACAGAATCTAAGAAATCACTAAAAAATCATACACTTTATTTTTTAATTGACTATTGATGTGCTCCCAATATCTTCAATTCTGAGGAACAGTTCTCAGTAGAAGGCTGTAAGTTTTAAACCAATTCTTTTTTTCTGGACATATTTTTTTGGCTGCCGCAACTGAACATAACTAGTAAATGGCTTTCCTTACTTGGTCAACAAAAGAGCCGTTCAGAAACATACTTTAGTTGAAGCCTCATTTTCCTTAATTTTGTGAGGAAACTCTGTTGCAGTATTGTTTTAAATTTCCTAATTTTTCTGAGAGCTGCTTTGTAATCAGTTGGGAATACTGTAATGAGAGCTTACGGCCTAGTTATATAGATGAACACTGTACACTTTCAGCATATCTACACTGTCAGTTCAGTGCTTTCTAATTTGAAACGAAATATTTCCACTGTATTGTGCCTTAAAATTTAAGCACATCTGAAATCTACTTTTCTCCTACTGTTTTGACATGATGAGTATGCACTGGTAAAGTGCTGCCGTGTAGTGATACACACAACACTTGAAAAGGGCCAGGCACTCGGGCAGCATCACTGGGATTCAAGGAGCACTGAGCAGCAGTGAAGCAAGGCGAGTGCAACAACGTGTGACCATCTCCGTCATAACAATTCCACTCTGCCGTTACTGTCCGAAAGCAGATACAGATCATCTCTGTATCTCTCTCTATCCATCTATTTCTACACCTGCACAGATCAGACAGAGCAATATAGATCAATAAATGTGTGTCCCAATAAAAATTTCTGGACATTAAAACTCTAATTTCATAATTTTCACATCACAAAATATTATTCATTTTTTCCCCTAACCATTTAAAATGCAAAAGTCATTCTCAGATTGCAGGCCATGAGAAAAAAAGCAACAGGCCACAATTTTTAGCTCATGGCCCATAGCTTTTGGTATACAGCATTACCACAGTAGACTTCCAAACACAACAGGGAATTCCTACCTGCTAGGAAAGAAGGATCCTGTCTGTGTATGGGTGTAAGTTATCTATACTGATCAGTACAAAAAGGAAGGGAGTGAGGATTAAGGGTGATTCTGGGCAAGTCATCTTAGTTTACACTTCTATAGGATCAGTAATCATATGATTTAGTTCAAACATAAAAAAAAAACCATAGGTATCACTATTTAATAGCCTGCCAGTAACCACTGTGCTCTTCTGTTCTATTTCTCTATCATTCATCTTTCTTCTCTATCAATCAAAATTTTAAAGTCAAATCAATTTTCATCTTCTTCTAACTTCTCCAGGTCTCACTGGTTATAAATTGCACAATACATCTATATTTAGTTAAATATGTTCTTAAGCTACTTGTGTTATTTGTTTGGATTATAAACTATGTAAGAAAGGAGCCTGTACCTTCTCTATTTTCGAAATCTAACTTAAAACTATTTTGCCTTTAAATAAGAGGTTCAGTATTTATTGTGTTCTGAAGTGCAATTTCAGGATGGTCAAATAAGACAGTTTATTCTTTCTCTAGCACAACCCTGTTCTAATTGTATAATTTTATGGAAGTGTTCTTACAATATTTTTTGATTCTAAGTCAGAATGTTTAGTAATCAAAGTAAACCACCAAATAAAACTCTCCTCTCAAACATGCTTATAATCTAGTTAGGGTGATAAGGCAATTATAAGGTTTTTTTTTTAGAAAGACATTAATTAAACTTCAAGTATAAAGTAGGCACAATATACAAGACCTTATGTAGGAAGTAAACCTGAGCTGGATCTTGAAAAACAGGCAGGCTTTGAATTGGTACAAAAAAGAAGAAAAGGGTATTTCCAGAAAGGCTAAAAAAAAATTTTAAAGGCTAGACTTATTATAACTGCAGAGGATGGATTTTTAGAGATCATCCTAAAGTAAAGCAAGTAAAATACTTGCATAAAACAGTTTTCTTGTCAGGAACAATTAGGAAGTTTTGGAAAAATAATGGCAGTGTAAGTGAGGACAAATTCTGGACACAATCTAGTTGACTGTTAACAGTAAACCTGAAATTTCTTAGGAAATATACATTTTTTTATTTAGAAAACAAATATTCTTTTGCTAACTGAATTTTAAATCTTTTTTTACAAATGGAGAGTAACGAGAGCATTGTATTACATATGCATTCTTCTTACTAACAGCATCTATGTTTGGTGGCAAAGTCTCATCTCTAATAGCCTATGAACACTGTTCCAGCTTACACTTGATACCTTATCTTATATATTACATTACATTTAAAAGTTCAACATTTTTCAAACGTGTAAATTATCTCCATTTTAGATTCAGAATAAATTATGGCAGGAATGATAATGCATATGATGTAAGAGACTCAATGCCGTGACCGTAGATTTAAAAGTGAAGTTCCTGTTTTCATATTTATTAGTAACGTTATGAAAAACAAGAACTTTTTTCGGACTTTAGTGTTAGATATATTTGTTAAATTGTATATGAGTTTCTTGGTGTAATTTAACATAAGTACACTTATGATCTCACCCAACGGTAAAGGAAGAAGTCCCCTAGAAGGACTGGGTCCCTAGCTTGGGTTCAGAGGGTGTAACGTCCGTCTGCGAAATTGGAGACGTGGTGGTCCCTTCGGGAATAAGGACAGCTATTAGAAATTAGAAACAGAAAAATATGATACTTTCTCCATTAATACCTACTATATATCAATGACAATTGAAAAAGACATACTGACTGTAGAGACACAAATCCAAATTACACACTACTTACTAAAACCTACTCTACTTAAAGAATATACAGCCTAGGAAAATGAATGAAACAATTATCTGTCAAGCCAACTGGGAGTTTTCTCATATGAAAAAGTTATAATCAAGCAAAAATGAGAGCATGTCATTAAGACATTACTAATGAGGAAGAAAATATGATGGCAACCTGACCCTACGGCAAGTGAAGATGATAAGCACCTTATTTTGGAGAAATTTTAAAGTTGTAATACTGAGTTGGGAGGATGAAAATGTTTAACATTTACTAATACAATGCTAACTTTATTTTCACTGCCTTTGTTCTGTTTTTCTGTACTTTTAATCAAGGTTTTAAAAGTTGAATAAGTATTCAAGGCTATGAACAAATTTCTGAGTGCTGCTTTGGCAGGTATTTCATAATTATCAACATTTAATCTCTTTGATTCAGTTACTTATAAAACTTTTAATAATGCCCAGTTTTACTGTATTTTTTTCCAGGAAGCACATGCTA
>SJYC01076935.1:0-21788 GCA_006408675.1 Madoqua kirkii
TGCTGTCATTATTTTAAATATATAATAAAATATAATTATTGACATCTTTTTATAAATAACCATTTGTGTTTAAACTTAATTATTTCTAATGATTAATTCCAAATCATGGTGACTTCCCAGGTGGTGCTAATCCAAATCATGTAATTATATCCTATTTTAATGTTTAATATATATAGTAACATATCCTTAGATCAATTTACCAAGACTTTTAGATACAATGGGTATGCTAATTTTAAAAATCTTTGCCTATTTCAGTCAGTCAGTTCAGTCACTTGGTCATGTCCGACTCTTTGAGACCCCATGAACCACAGAACACCAGGCCTCCCTGTCCATCACCAACTCCCAGAATCCACCCAAACCCATGTCCATTGAGTCGGTGATGCCATCCAACCATCTTATCCTCCGTCATCCCCTTCTCCTCCTGCCCTCCGTCTTTCCCAGCATCAGAGTCTTTTCCAGTGAGTCAAGTCTTCGCATGAGGTGGCCAAAGTATTGGAGTTTCAGTTTCACCATCAGTCCTTCCAGTGAACACCCAGGACTAATCTCCTTTAGGATGGACTGGTTGGATCTCCTTACAGTCCAAGGGACTCTCAACAGTCTTCTCCAACACCACAGTTCAGAAGCATCAATTCTTCTGCGCTCAGCTTTCTTCACAGTCCAACTCTCACATCCACTGGAAAAACCATAGCCTTGAGTAGATGGACCTTTGTTGGCAAAGTAATGTCTCTGCTTTTAATATGCTATCTAGGTTGGTCATAACTTTGTAGCTAAATTTGCCTATTTAGTAGGCAATTAATAAAACATCAGTGCTAGCTTATTTAAAGTACATATTTTAAATTCATATTCTGTCTAGTAAGGTAAAATATGTTTTTCACTTGCTTATTGTACATTTATCTGTAGTCTCTCAAAATTGTCTATACGTATTCCTTTTGCTATGAGGGTCCTCCTTTAGCTTGGCTTTAAGATGAATAAAAAGAGAGAAATTGTTGTTGAGATGTTATAGTTGAACCAGGAAAAAATTCTATTAAGTAACAGCACAGCTAATGCCAAGTAATCCTTGCTGAAGTGGTAGTGCCAAACATGGAAAAGATTCCAACTACAAGTAAATGATTTGACACAAAATTTGCTTCTATTCAATAATGTTTGCTGAAAATATTCTCAGAAGTGTCTGAGGATTCCAAAATACTATTTATGTCACATTTTGCCTTATTCACAGCCATTATGTCTTATTCACAGGAGAATTTACTTACTATCCTCTCAGATTGTTCAAGGTTCTGGTGTCCCTGAAAAACAGCTCAAGGTGAAATGTCAGAAGTTAAAGTCAAAAAAATAAACAAATAAGTAAAAATAAAAATAAATAAAAAATAAAAGAAGTTAAAGCCAAGTATATAGGGGAAAAGATATACTGTATATCCTACTAGGTGAAAATCCTAATAAATTCTGTTTGCGGGATGATAATTTAAAATTGGTTATTTTTCTAACTAAACAAATGACCCCAAGTAACACCAGAGCAAGACCAAGTTTCCCCCACAGCCATTTCCTCCCATCAGGAAGCTTGCACTAGCCATTTATTCTCATCCATCAGAAGGCAGACAACAGAACCAAGAACTACAGCCCCACAGCCTCCAGAAGAAAAAACACAATCACAGAAAGCTAACAGAAGTGATCACATGGATCACAGCCTTGTGTAATTCAGTGAAGCCATGAGCCATGTAAGGCTACCTAAACAGGCAGGTCACAGTGGAGAGTTCTGACAAAACATGGTCCACTGGAGAAGGGAATGGCAAGCCACTTCAGTCTTCTTGCCTCAAGAATCCCCTGTACAGTATGAAAAGGCAAAAATATATGACACCAGAAGATGAGTCCCCCAGGTTGTTAGGTGTCCAATATGATACTGGGGAAGAGAAGAGAAATAGCTTCAGAAAGAATGATGAGGCTGGGTCAAAGTGGAAATGATGCTGAATTGTGGATATGTCTGGTGGTGAAAGTAAAGTCCAATGCTGTAAAGAACAATATTGCATAAGAACCTGGAATGTTAGGTCCATGAATCAAGGTAAATTGGATGGGGTCAACCAGGAGATGGCAAAAGTGAACATTAATATTTTAGCAATTAGTGAACTAAAATGGATGAGAATGGGAGAATTTAATTCAAACGACAATTATATCTACTACTGCGGGTAAGAATCCCTTAGAAGAAATGGAGTAGCCCTCAAAATCAGCAAAAGAGTCTGAAATGCAGTACTTGGGTACAGTCTCAAAAATGACAGAATAAACCTGGTTTCTTTCCAAGGCAAACTATTCAGCTTCTCAGTAATCCAAGTCTATGCCCCAAACACAAATACCAAAGAAGCTGAAGTCAGTTGGTTCTATGAAGACTTACAAGACCTTCTAGCATGAACGTCAAAAACAGATGACCTTCTCATCATAGAAGACTGGAATGCAAAAGCAGGAAGTCAAGAGATGCCTGGAGTAACAGGCAAGTTTGCCCTTGCAGTACAAAAGTAAGCAAGGCAAAGGCTAGCAGACTTTTGTCAGGAGAACACAATAGTCATAGCAAAACCCTTTACCAACAACACAAGAGATGACTCTACACATGGCCATCACTAGATGGTCAACGCTGAAATCAAATTGATAATATTCTTTGCAATCAAAGATGGAGAAGCTCTATACTGTCAACAAAAACAAGACCTAGAGCTGATTGTGGCTCAGATCTTGAGCTCCTTATACAAAATTCAGACTTAAATTGAAGAAAGTAGGGAAAACCACTAGACTATTCAGGTATGACCTAAATCAAATCCCTTATGATTATGTAGTGGAGATTCAAGGGCTTAGATCTGGTAGACAGAGCACATGAAGAATTATGGATAGAAATAAGTAACATTGTACAGGAGGAGTGGTCAAAACCATCTCAAAGAAAAAGAAATGCAAGAAGGCAAAATTGTTGCCTGAGGAGGCCTTACAAATAGCTGAGAAAAGAAGAAAGGTAAAAGACAAAGGATAAAGGGAAATACATGCCTAAGTGAATGTAGAGTTCCAGAGAATAGTGAGAAGTAAAGAAAGTCTTCTTAAGAGAACAATGCCAAAAAAAAAAAAAGAGGAAAACAATAGAATGGAAAAGACTAGAGCTCTTTTCAAGAAAATTGGAGATACTAAGGCAATATTTCATGCAAAGATGGTTACAATAAAGGCCAGAGATGGCAAGGACCTAACAGAAGCAGAAGAGATTAAGAAGAGATGGCAAGAAGACACAGAAGAACTGTACAAAAAAGTCTTAATGACCCAGATAACCATGATTGTGTAGTCACTCACCTAGAGCCAGATATTCTAGAGTGTGAAGTCAAGTGGGCCTTAGGAAGCATTACTAGGGATGAAGCTAGAGGAGGTGATGGAATTCCAGGTAAGCCGTTTCAAATTCTAAAAGATAATGCTGTCAAAATTCTACACTCAATATGCAACCAAATCTGGAAGACTCAACAGTGGCCACATCACTGGAAAAGGTCAGTTTTCATTAAAGTCCCAAAGAAAGCTAACGCCAAAGAATCTTCAAACTACTGCACAGTTGTACTCATTCCAAGCCAGGCTACAATAGTGCATTAACCATGGACTTCCAGATGTTCAAGCTAGATTTAGAAAAGGCAGAGGAGCCAGAGATCAAAATGCCAACATCCGTTGGATCATCAAAAAGGCAAGCGAGTTCCAGAAAAACATCTACTTCTGCTTTATTGACTATGCCAAAGCCTTTGACCGTGTGGATCTAAAAATTACAACAAACGGTAGAAAATGCTAAAAGAGATGGGGATACCAGACCACCTGACCTGCCTCCTGAGGAATCTGTTTGCAGCATTCTGGATGCTGCAAACTGCAACAACATGTCCAGTTAGAACTGGACATGGAACAACAGCCTGGTTTCAAATCAGGAAAGGAGTACATCAAGGCTGTGTGTTGTCACCCTGCTTATTTAACTTACATGCAGAGTACATTATGAGAAATTCAGGACTGGATGAAGCACAAGCTGGAATCAAGATTGCCAGGAGAAATATCAATAACCTCAGATGTGCAGATGACACCACACTTATGGCAGAGCAAAGAGGAACTAAAGAGCCTCTTGATGAAAGTGAAAGAAGAGAGTGAAAAAGTTAGCTTAAAACTAAGATCATGGCAACTGGTCCCATCACTTCATGACAAATAGATGGGGAAACAGTGGAAACAGTGACAGACTTTATTTTTTGGGGGGGAGGAGGGCTCCAAAATCACTGCAGATGGTGACTGCAGTCATGAAATTAAAAGACACTTGCTCCTTGGAAGAAAAGTTATGACTAACCTAGATAGCATATTAAAAAGCAGAGATATCACTTTGAGATGTGTATAAGAGACAGTCTTAAAAAGAAGAGAGTGAAAAAGTTAGCTTAAAACTAAGATCATGGCAACTGGTCCCATCACTTCATGACAAATAGATGGGGAAACAGTGGAAACAGTGACAGACTTTATTTTTTGGGGGGGAGGAGGGCTCCAAAATCACTGCAGATGGTGACTGCAGTCATGAAATTAAAAGACACTTGCTCCTTGGAAGAAAAGTTATGACTAACCTAGATAGCATATTAAAAAGCAGAGATATCACTTTGCTAGCAAAGTCCATCTAGTCAAAGCTATAGTTTTTCCAGTAGTCATGTATGGATGTGAGAATTGGACTATAAAGAAAGCTGGGCGCAAAAGAATTGCTTTTGAACTGTGGTGTTGGAGAAGACTCGTGAGAGTCCCTTGAACTGCAAGGAGATCCAACCAGTCCATCCTAAAGGAGATCAGTCCTGGGTGTTCACTGGAAGGACTGATGGTGAAGCTGAAACTCCAAAACTTTGGCCACCTGATGCAAAGAACTGACTCATCTGAAAAGACCCTAATGCTGGGAAAGATTGAAGGAGGGAGGAAATAGGGGCTTGACTTCAGGATGAGATGGTTGGATGGCATCACTGACACTATGGACATGAGTCTGAGTAGGCTCTGGGAGTTTGTGATGGACAGGGAAGTCTGGCGTGCTGCAGTTCATGGGGTCACAAAGAGTTGGACACAACTGAATGACAGAACTGAACTGAACTGCACTCATTTCACACACTAGCAAGATTACGCTCAAAATCCTTCAAGCTAGACTTCAATAGTACATGAACCTAGAACTTCCATATGTACAAGTTGAATTCAGAAAAGATAGAGTCAGAGATCAAATTGCCAAAATTCTTCAGATCATAGAAAAAGAAATAGAATTCCAGAAAAACATTTACTTCTACTTCACTGACTACACTAAATTTTTGACTGTTTGAATCACAGCAAACTAAAAAATTCTTAAAGAGTTGGGAATACTAGATCACCTTACCTGTTTCCTGAGAAACCTGTATGCAAGTCAAGTAGCAACAATTAGAATCAGACATGGACCAATTTCAAAATTTGGAAAGGAGTACATCAAAGCTGCATATTGTCACTCTGCTTATTTAATTTATATGCACAGTACATCATGTGAAATGCCTGGCTAGATGAATCACAAGCTGGAATCAGGTTTCCAGGAGAAATATCAATAACCTCTGATATGCAGATGATACCACTCTAATGGCAGAAAGTAAAGAGAAGGAAATGGCAGTCCACTCCAGTGTTCTTGCCTGGAGAATCCCAGGGACGAGGGAGCCTGGTCGGCTGCCGTCTATGGGGTCGCACAGAGTCGGACACGACTGAAGCGACTTAGCAGAAGCAGCAGCACCAAAGAGTAGCTAAAGAGCCCTTCATGAGGGTGAAAGAGGAGAGTGGAAAAGTTGGCTTAAAATTCAACATTCAAGAAACAAAGATCATGGCATCCTGTACCATCCCTTCATGGCAAATAGATCCGGAAAATGTGGAAATGGAGATAAATTTTATTTTATTGGATTCCAAAATCTGCAGATGAGGATTGCAGCCACGAAATTAAAAGACACTTGCTCCTTTAACAAAGGCTATGACAAATCTAGACAGCATATTAATAAACAGAGGCATCACCTTGCTGACAAAAGTTTATATAGTCAATGCTATGGTTTTTCCAGTGGTCATGTGTTGATGTGAGTTGGACCATAAAGAAGGCTTAGTGTCGTTGAACTGATGCTTTCAAATTATGGTGCTGGTGAAGACTCTTGAGAATCCCCTGGACAGCAAGGAAATCAAACCAGTCAATCCTAAATGATATCAAGCCTGAATTTTCATTGGAAGGACTGATACTGAAGCTGAAGCTCCGATACTTTGCCATCTAATGCTAATAACCAACTCATTAGAAAAGATTTTGATGCTAGGAAAGATTGAGGACAAGAAGAGAAGGGGACAACAGAGAATGAGATGATTCAATGGCATCACTAACTCAATGGACATGAGTTTGAACAAACTCCAGGAAATAGTAAAGGACAGGGAAGCCTGGTATGCTCTAGTTCATGGGGTCACAAGGATTTGGACATGACTTAACAACTGAGGAACAATAATTTTCTAGAAATTTCCATGTAGGTCAGAATTTAGAACCATATACATTTTCTTGGCCTCTTAGTATTTTTCACATAAAACAAATTGTTTCATCTAAGAGGCTGATGCTAGTACTTAAAGCTCCAAGTAAAGGATGTTTACTTCACCTGAGAGCACATATTCTCCAATGAAGAGTTTTATAATTGATCTCAGAGAAGACTTAGCAGAGCTCAGTTGAAAGGTAGGAGATTAAGAGTCAAAGGCTCGGATTCACATCCTGGCTTCTTTAACTTCTAACTTGTCTCCTTGTGGGAGACACTTTAGCAAAGTCTCAGTTTGTTTTTCTATAACCTGTGTTTATTCTGTAAAGTAAGTTAAGGTATGTAAATTGTCTATCAAGTGTAGAAGTTTTGCATAAACACAGGTTATTGGAGCTGGAATCACAGATGCAAGCATCTTCAAGGGATACGTTGTCCCCTAAGTGCACGTGGTGGGTCAGGTGGACTCTGGCGTCTTCTGCTTCCACAGGATTGCTGCCCTTGTGGCAATCAGAGCCTGGTGTTGCCTAATATTTCCTTTTTAATCCAAGAGAAAAACTATAAGTCCTGATATATGTGTAAAATCTCCGTCTTTAAAATATGTTGCAGAATAATTTTGTGGGCCAGTCAATTCATACCGGCTACTTGCTGAGAAACTGTCTTTTGTGCGTGTGCTAAGTCGCTTCAGTCACGTCCTGCTTCTTTGCGATCCTATGGACTGTAGTCTGCCAGGTTCCTCTGTCCATGAGTTTCTTCAGGAAGTGGGCTGCTCTGCCCTCCTGCAGGGAATCTTCCTAACCCAGGAATTGAACCCACATATCTTAAGTCTCTCTACACTGGCAGCCAGATTCGTTACTACTAGCGCCACCTGGGAAGCCCCATAAACTGTTATGTTGTCGCTAATTTACTTGATTGCTAACACCCCTCAGATCTCCATGTTAGCATCTTTAGTTAAGAGTATTTATTGTACTGAGTATATCAAATGTAGTCCAATCTTGTAGTAACCAATTATTTGTAATTATTTCCACGATGAGGGTTTTTCTCTTCAGGTGGCCAATTACTTCCTATCAAATTATCATTGAAAACCATTATTTTCATTTCCATTTGTAGACATCTCAAGACTTTATTTCCATTCGGTACAAGTAAATGAAAAGGAAATAATAACAGGCGATGCAATTATGACTGTGATCTTATCTGTCTGGATTGATTAGAAGTCCTTACTCTCATATACAAACTCTTTATTAATGTTAAGTTTATTAAAACCTAGGTTCAGATTTAGGTTCTTCTTTAAGGATTTCATTCATTTTATCTTTTTATTCTATAAGATGGCAGGGAATGCAAGATAGGGAAACCAAAGGAAAGCCTATTTACCAAAGGGACCTAGTCTTCCTTGCAATTTGGCCTCACCACACTGATCTCTGTTAAAACCCTTTCTCCGTTTATCAAAACTCTGTCTCTGGTGAATTACAGTGAATTACAATGGAGTGTTGCTAATTCATACTAATGATGGGGATATCCAGTGAGATTATTGAATTCTAAGAATTAGTGAGTGAGCAAAAAAAGAGTATAAAATGACAATAAATGGAGGTCACTGCATCACAAAAGTGTTCTTTGTTCCTTTGTTTTCTTCATTATAAGCTAGTGCTTAATTACGCTAATGTATCATTGATACTAGTACAATTTATGTCTCTAGAGTTTCACAACATTAAATATTAGTTAAAAATTAGGTCTAAGTTTATTTGGCAGTGACTTGAAATAAAGCATTGGCAGAAAGACAAGATGAGATTTAAATTGGTACTAAGTTCAAAAAGTTTCCATTTAATATAATACTCTTTCAGCCTTGGCATCAGTTGTTGGTATTATATATGCTTTTCAATTGGATCAGTTCTCTAGGAAAGGGCTACCCACTGTTGAACACTGAAGTACTAAAAGGAATGGCCGCTGGATATTTACAAAGAATTAGGGTGGTTGATGTTCCTCCAAGTATTCCCACGAATGTCTCAGGGGAAAACCACTCTCCTCCACCGTGAATTTTTGAGAAAATGAAAGACAGAAGATTGGATGGAAAGTCATAAAAATATAATTAACGTCTTTTTAATGTTAAGCCTTGGAGACCTCCTTATGTTCTAGGTGATGAAAATGCAGATAAGGAGAGGCAGAGAATGAGGCCCCACAGAGAGGTCTCAGTTGCATGCTATTTCAATCTAGCTCCTTGAGGGCTGAGAGACATCTCACACTCCTCCTCTAATTTTATTTGTCATTTATTTATTGTTTTAATGAATAGGCTGTCAGACAGTATATACTTGGATGTGAATTTATTTTCTGCTCACTCTGTGCCTACATCACCCAACAAAAGTTCACTAGTAAATTGAGCAAATCGTATTCACTCAGTAAACATGCATTCAGGATGGAATACTTATATGATAACATGAGGAATCCCAGATTCTAAGGATACAAAACTGTGAACCTTTCCTTTAGGGAGCTCACATTCCTGAGAGGGAAAAAATAAAAGTAAGAAAATCGATGGAATAGAATGTCGATGATGGAGAGTAAACTCAGATTGCCATAAAAGCTCAGTTATGAAGCTGTAAAAGTAAAGCAAAGTTGACCCAAGATAGTAAAGTTATGTAAATTCTCCAGATGGAAGTGGAACTAAAGAATGAGGAAAAGTAAGTAGAAAGAGAAGGCTGGGGAAATGTTTAGGGAGCTTGACCCAGTTCATCATGAAGTGTCTGTGTGTGCTCTTTCGCTCAACTACCCAAAATCTACTCAAGCCAATGACAGTCCTGATAAAGGTAGAAAATTAAATGACCTTTTCCAGTCTGTTAATTTTTATGATTTCCTCTCATCCTTAGTTTTTTAAGAAAATATCAGCCTGCAAACAGCAGGCTAATGACTGAAGAAAAATGACAAAAACATCACAAGAGTCAAATGACTCCTCCACGGTCTCCTGACAGCTCCTCTGCTTTCCTCTGTTGCCTGCCTGTCTCTAGCTGCCAAGAATTTGCTGTTTGCTTCTCACTTCTCTCATCCAATCCACACTGAGAAGATAACATGCCCGCAAGCTCTAGCTCAGAAAGTGAACATCAGCGAACATTTCTCTATGAATAAAAATAACCTGTCTATGCAGAGGGGTCTCTGCTCTCCAGGGCTGAAACTGGGGTGGGTTGGGAATTCTTCAGCCTTCTGGTCCTGGGATTCAGCTAATGGCTTTGGGGTTTTGCACAAGCCACATGCTGTTGGCTTTAATGTTGCCACTGTGGATGAGGACTTGTCATGATAGATAATATTACACAGTTACTCCAAAGCTGCTTTCTGGCTAAGTGACAGCATTTGACAATCTCTAATATTGACAGTCATGGCGACTTCTGAGTGTGCTATTTATTTCAGGTAGAAAGAGAGCAGAGAGTTTTAAATAAAATAAACATGTATAAGGAAATGTGGTCTAGTGGAGTAAAAATGTCAGAGGAGCCTGAAAATACCTACTCTGCTGTTTTCTATCCATGGACCATTGGGCAAGTTTAAAGACTCAGTATCTGCCTGTAGAATGGAAATGCTGATAATGTCCACCTTGAGTGTGAATCAAAATCACATTATCCAATGAGCCTAAGTGTCTTGTGTGACATACCGCTCACTGTAGAAATAATCATATATCTATTAATTGGGATTCCCACCACGCCCATAATGTTTTCTAAGTAAACAGCTATAATTGAGCACTTAACTGAGAATCCTCAGGCAACACTGGTTCTGCTATAAGGCTTAGCTACCTTGGCCACAGATGATTATACCATCTGACAGAGTCTTGCTTGAGTCCTGAAAAAAATCAGAGAGTTGGTAGTCAGGATTGAAATGGAAAGAGTTTACAGAGAGAGGCTATGACGTTAGGGTAATGGCATGAAGAGTTGCTGAAGTTATAAGAAAGGAGAGTGTAAGCAAACTGGCACTGTTCAGAAAGATCCAAAGATGGGAAGAATCAAAGAGTTCGTGGTGAGGGAAACAGACAGACCTAGAGAGAAGCAGACTTGTTTAGAGGAGCAGAGTTGCAGGAATGTGTAAGTTTGAGACCAGTGAACCTGTCTGCAAGTGTCTGGCAACTTCCAGTAGATCGCCTGGAGTCAGCAGGGCCAGAGAGGAGACTATATGGTAGAATTATTAATGATGGAATGCTGGAACCAGAGTTTCTGGGATCGAGCCCTATCTCTATCATTTACTGGCTATGGGGCATAAAGAAGTGATCCTCTTCTTCTAGAAAATGGACAAACATCAGGACTCACCATTAGAGCTAGTATGCAAGATAAATAAGTTAATACATGTGAAGGTTTAGAACACCCACTGGCACGTAGTTTTCAATAAGCAAACATTAGCCAACTGTGCTTATTATCAACTGTGCCTCAGCTACCTTAAAACTGACATATTTAGCAGCCCCTCCATATCAGTATAACTCCTAGTTCCCTTATGTCCAAATGTATCTTATAATTAATATCACTATCACTCAAAAGAGCCTACTTAAACATCTATAGTCATTTTTATTTGAAGAACAAGATAAAAAATAAGAGAGGCAAAAAGGAGATAAAATGTTAAATACAGTAGCAATGGTTATCACTTTTGGTGTCCTAAGAATTTTTATGTGATTCATTCATTCACTTATTTATATTTGTTCATTCATTTATTCATTTTTCAAAGTTGTATTAAATTCCTGAAGTGAAGTAAAATCGCTCAGTCATGTCCTACCCTTTGCGACCCCATAGACAGTAGCCTACACCAGTCTCCTCTGTCCATGGGATTTTCTAGGCAAGAGTACTGGAGTGGGTTGCCATTTCCTTCTCCAGGGAATCTTCCTGACCCAGGGATCAAACCCAGTTCTCCCGCATTAATAGACAGACCCTTCACCATCTTGAACCACCAGGGGATTGCAAATTCAGTAAAACAAAGCAAAACAAAACAAATTCAGCCCTGGTATTTGTGGAGCTTTACGATCTAATGGCATTAAGCAAATATTGAAGAAGGATCATTTTTAAGCTGACATGTGAAGAAGAAAAATCTGTTTATTCCCTCACCTCATTTAGATAGTGATTCAGAGTCATCTTTTTGGTAAATTTTCATCTAACCAACATTATTAGGAAAAGCTAGGTAATATGATCGCAAGTTAACAAATTAATATTGAAGACATAATACAGCAAATATTTATTCCTCATATTATGTGTCCAAATTGGATTGATCAGGCATCTTGTATCTCACACCGTTACTGAGGTTGATGAAGACTCTATCATCTTTTATTGGCATCATCTGGAGCATGCAGGCTCCATGGTCTCAGTGGCCAAGGAAAGATAGCCATAAAGAATGTGAAACTTCTCTTTAATTCCTCACTGAAGTGACTATTGTCACTTTTACCACTAACCCATCACTCAAAACTAGTGACATGATTCCATCTGTGACAGACCAGAAAGACTTCTCAGGTAAAAGGGAGCACAGAGAGCTAGTGATCTGTACTGTGGCTTCAACCTTAACCCTCCTAACTTCTCTGTGTGTGTGTGTTTTTTTTTCTTTAGTCTTTTCTACCACCTGACAAGCTAGGTTAAGACTATCTCTTCTGACTAGATTATAAGCTTTAAGAATGAAAGCATTCTTATTTGTATTGTATGCTGGCACCTCCCTAGCACCTACAACAATCCTTGGCACAGAGAAGGCACCTGATAAATATCTGTTACATAAATGAATAAATGAATGTAATTAGTGAGAATAGATGGTAAGTAAAAATGGTAAAAAGCATTAAACAACCCTGAGACAAGAATGGGTAAGAAAATTGGTCCAGTGTTTACATGCATTTCTCTAATGCACAGTAAAACAAAGCAAAACAAAACAAATTCAGCCCTGGTATTTGTGGAGCTTTACGATCTAATGGCATTAAGCAAATATTGAAGAAGGATCATTTTTAAGCTGACATGTGAAGAAGAAAAATCTGTTTATTCCCTCACCTCATTTAGATAGTGATTCAGAGTCATCTTTTTGGTAAATTTTCATCTAACCAACATTATTAGGAAAAGCTAGGTAATATGATCGCAAGTTAACAAATTAATATTGAAGACATAATACAGCAAATATTTATTCCTCATATTATGTGTCCAAATTGGATTGTCAGGCATCTTGTATCTCACACCGTTACTGAGGTTGATGAAGACTCTATCATCTTTTATTGGCATCATCTGGAGCATGCAGGCTCCATGGTCTCAGTGGCCAAGGAAAGATAGCCATAAAGAATGTGAAACTTCTCTTTAATTCCTCACTGAAGTGACTATTGTCACTTTTACCACTAACCCATCACTCAAAACTAGTGACATGATTCCATCTGTGACAGACCAGAAAGACTTCTCAGGTAAAAGGGAGCACAGAGAGCTAGTGATCTGTACTGTGGCTTCAACCTTAACCCTCCTAACTTCTCTGTGTGTGTGTGTTTTTTTTTCTTTAGTCTTTTCTACCACCTGACAAGCTAGGTTAAGACTATCTCTTCTGACTAGATTATAAGCTTTAAGAATGAAAGCATTCTTATTTGTATTGTATGCTGGCACCTCCCTAGCACCTACAACAATCCTTGGCACAGAGAAGGCACCTGATAAATATCTGTTACATAAATGAATAAATGAATGTAATTAGTGAGAATAGATGGTAAGTAAAAATGGTAAAAAGCATTAAACAACCCTGAGACAAGAATGGGTAAGAAAATTGGTCCAGTGTTTACATGCATTTCTCTAATGCTTGAAAGACCCTCGATAAGAATTCTTTTATTTCTAGGAAACAAAAACTGAAGCCGAGGAAAGTAAGATCACACAACTGGTCACATAGCTGCCAAATTGAAGAAGTAAGATTCAATCTGAGCTTGTACATTGCCCACTCTACCAAAGAAAGGATACTTCTCTGCGCACTCAAACCAACCTATAAATGCAAGCATCTAGATCCATAAAATCACTGCTATGTGGCCAACTAAGAAAAATATGGACAACTCAGTTAGATACAGGTCAATTCAGGCACCTCCCTGTAGTAATACTGGATAGGTGTGACATGGTCAAAACATGTTCTAGGTCCTATTAACTCATACATATTTTTCTAAATATACATGGCACTAGAGGTAAAGAACCTGCGAATGCAGGAAGCATAATAGAACAGGTTTGATACCTGGGTCAAGGAAGATCCCCCAGAGGAGGGCATGGCAACGCATTCCAGCATTTTGCCTGCAGAATTCCATGGACAGAGGAGCCTGGTGAGCTATATAGTCCATAAGGCTACAAAGAGTTGGACATGATTGAAGTGACTTAGGCAACTTGGCATATACACACACACATACACGCACACTAACTACAGCTAAAAGCTTAAAATTGAAACCAGAAGACTGAAACCAAATTAGTTGCTTGAATCCAGTGAAATAAACCAGTTTTTAAAAGTTGGAAGAAATAAAATCACCCACAATTAGCATGAGTACTAAGAGTAGATGCATAAAGCTGTTATATAAACTACATAGAAGAAATTTAATATTGAGAATAAAGAAACACTGATATCCTTTTTGAAACTTTCCAGAAGTCATAAGTCAGAAGAAAACCCAAAATTGGCAACTATAGGCCACAGCTGGAATGGTCTTTGATATTTTGGTCTCTCTCATATCTAAGTAAAAATGTCACCTTTTCCTACCTGATCTTGGGTATAACTCTTTTTTGCCACTCAACTATTGTCTAAAGATTTATATTAGCACATTTCCTTCAAGTCTCCTTTCATTCTATTGACTTTGTGTAACCAAGGATTGGATGATTAGCTGAAGGCAACCAACCTTGCCTGATTGCCACCCAGAATGGGAAAAGCAAGACAGAGTCAATGATGTTTGAGCATTAGTGCTGATAACAACCATCAACTTAATATCTTGTATTGGGTGCATTCATTGAAAAAGAAAGTAAGAGATCCGTAACTGATTTGCTTGATATAAGAAAGAGCTTAAAGGCACAATATCAGCTATCCCTAGAGAAGAGAAGGGGTTTTCATTCCCTGAGCATAGCCCTTGAATGTGGTATGAATTGGGCCTTTCCTATTCCTACCATTAAGGTGAGTGAGTGAAGTTGCTCAGTCGTGTCTGACTCTGCAACCCCATGAACTGTAGCCTACCAGGCTCCTCCGTCCATGGGATTTTCCAGGCAAGAATACTGGAGGCCATTAAAGTAATGATCATGATTACTAACCATATGGATATGATGCACTGAGCCACAGGAGATACAAGCTGATCTTGGTCCTTTTATCTAGAGAGAAACACTCCAGGACTGTACCTTTTCTGCTCTTGCTACTCACAGGAAGTCCTTGGTCTGATTGCTTCCTGGTTTGTCTCATCCTGTAGATTGCCAACATCCACTAGATCACCAGAAAAGCAAGAGAGTTCCAGAAAACTATCTATTTCTGCTTTATTGACTATGCCAAAGCCTTTGACTATGTGGATCACAATAAACTGTGGAAAATTCTGAAAGAGATGGGAATACCAGACCACCTGACCTGCCTCTTGAGAAACCTATATGCAGGTCAGGAAGCAACAGTTAGAACTGGACATGGAACAACAGACTGGTTACAAATAGGAAAAGGAGTACGTCAAGGCTGTATGTTGTCACCCTGCTTATTTAACTTCTATGCAGAGCACATCATGAGAAACATTGGGCTAGAAGAAGTACAAGCTGGAATCAAGATTGCAGGCAGAAATATCAATTAGCTCAGATATCCAGATGACACCATCCTTATGGCAGGAAATGAAGAACTGAAAAACCTCTTGATAAAGTGAAAGAGGAGAGTGAAAAAGTTGGCTTAACGCTCAACATTCAGAAAACGAATATCATGGCATCTGGCCCCATCACTTCATGGCAGATAGATGGGGAAACAGTGGAAACAGTGTCAGACTTTATTTTGGGGGGCTCCAAAATCACTGCAGATGGTGATTGCAGCCATGAAATTAAAAGACATTTACTTCTTGGAAGGAAAGTTATGATCAACCTAGATAGCATATTGAAAAGCAGAGACATTACTTTGCCAACAAGATCTGTCTAGTCAAGACTATGGTTTTTTCCATGGTTATCTATGTATGTGAGAGTTGGACTGTGAAGAAAGCTGAGAGCTGAAGAATTGATGCTTTTGAACTGTGGTGTTGGAGAAGACTCTTGAGAGTCGCTTGGACTGCAAAGCAGATCCAACCAGTCCATTCTGAAGGAGATAAGCCCTGGGATTTCTTTGGAAGGAATGATGCTAAAGCTGAAAATCCAGTACTTTGGCCACCTCATGCGAAGAGTTGACTCATTGGAAAAGACTCTGATGCTGGCAGGGATTGGGGGCAGGAGGAGAAGGGGATGACAGAGGATGAGATGGCTGGATGGCATCACTGACTCAATGGACGTGAGTTTGAGTGAACTCTGGGAGTTGGTGATGGACAGGGAGACCTGGCATGCTGCGATTCATAAGGTGACAAAGAGTTGGACACGACTGAGCGACTGGAATGAACTGAACTGAACTGAACTGAACTGTAGATGCTAAGGATTGTAAGGGCTCGAAAAGCATACACACACACAGAACCACTCTTGTAGATTGGCAATATCAGGCACAGGCTGGTCCTAGGCAGAAGAGAACATTGGTCAACAAAATCCTGATGTTCCTGAGTATTTAGAAATTACAGAGGATAGATGCTGTGTTAATATGCACTAAAAATAAAAACTATTCAGTTGCAGGACCTCCACCTCCTTCTATGAGGACAGCCTCTCTCAGACAGTTATTGGTACAATCAAATGCCCTTAGTAGACCACACACAAGATTCCAAGTTTCTTTAGCTATTGCCACTACTTAAAAACTAGGCAGCATCTCTAGAAAGGTAAGAGGGAAAGAGGTGCTAATATAAAAAGTACCTGAATTTCAGAGATGTATAAAACATTTATAAATGATGTGCATAAAAACAGATTGAAAGAATCCCGTATTCTTTCTACCCATAGATCCCTAAGGACTTCAAATATAACATTCTACTAAGTTCATCCAGCAGCAAAATCAAATGATTAAATGAAGAACACTACTTGCCTAGTGGCTACCTGCAGAGGGAGGAGTGATCAGCCGCTGAGTAATGCTCAGAACCTAAGGATCTCAGTACTTTCGGGTTGTGTTTCTTTTTTTTTTTCCTAATCATGAGTCGTAACCTATTCTCAGGCTTATTGAGCAAAATGAAAGGGAAGTGTATTGAGAAAGAAGTTGAAACAAGATGAACATTCTGAGTAAGTCCAGGGCTACGACATGGCTGTACATAAAAATACAAGCCTGAGAAAGCATACCTTTTTATGGAGAGTGGGAAGGCTTCCCAGCACTGGAAGGTCTAGGTGTGGGTACCAGCCATTTACAAGTATTTTCTACCATTGGGCTCTCTGATACCATGAGAATTTGCAGTTCTCCTCCTGAAAGGAAGATGGCCTTGACTCCTGAAACTTTTACATACCGCTCTTCACTGAAGAGAATCTTGGGGTGGAGGAGCTGGCCTCACCTGTTTTGGGTATAAACATCCCAGAGTGAGCACCCAGGGTCACATTAAACACTTCAGCTCCTCTGGCCACACCATGTCCCTGGGCTAATGTCTGCCAGTAAGTTGAAGGAAAAAAGTTACCAAGCAAAGACAGCCCTGCATGGCTGAGGCAGCCTCATCAATATAGTTCATTAATTAAAATAAAACCTGACTCTGAGTTGTCTTTTTTTTTCCCAACAAATTGATTGAGATGTAATTTATACTGGTTTTGTTTTGTTGTTGCTTTAAAAAAATGATTCCAGTGCTGCATTCCATAAGGACATTTCATTAACCAGTTGAATTTAAGTGACTTAATTGATGTAGTTAAAGCATTCAGTTTGCTGATAAAAAATAAAGTGACTCAGGGCAAACACACTGTCATATTGTTATTATTGAATGCGGACTGCAAAGCGCTGGCACCGGAGATGCTGCAGAGCACAGAGTTAGACACGGTCTGTGTCCCAGGGGCATGCAGTCCCAGCAAGGTTGTTATATGGTATTCATTGCAATTTGATGAACTTCATTTATCTAGACAGCCACTTATTTAGGATGAATTGGAACCTACTGAATCATCTTAATTCAGAGGCTTCTACTGCACCATGGGTCTGCAGCAGCTATTAAACTTGGGAAGATTTGGCGGCCATGACACAATGAATGTATTAGTCCCACAGAATTGTCTGGGGGTGATGAATCATCAGCTTTATGGACAGGTGTTGGGCGATACCCACTATCACCTTTCTTCCCCCTTAGGTTTTTAAGTATGATATCAGTACTGCAGTCACTGTTACTCATCTTCCCCAATAAAGAAGTTATCTGTCACAGTTGATGCTATTTCCCCAATAGCACAATCATTCAATTCTTGGGGAAAAAAAAAATCACACAGTCTGAAACCCTGATGTAAGATGAGGGTTCCCCTAGGCACTGAGTTCTCTGAAGCGACGAGTTAATGAGGAGAGCAAGTTCTGTCTGTAGCAGATACAGCCACTTTATGGCATCTTATTACTAATTGAGAGTAGGAACTCCCATAAACTATACTTAGAGGATTTATTTGGATTCTTCTCAAGGCCAACAGAGGAAACATGCAAATAGAGACTTGCATCTAGAGTGAATTCAATTGCTGAACAATTATACATTCTATTTATAGACTAGGATTTTTCGAAGACTAGTGCTATGTACAATTTTGAATAAAAATCTTAGGGTTATCATTCTCCAAATTCCTGGCTGCTTTCTAAATTCAGTATCAGAGAATTTTATAACTTATAGACCAAGTCTATGTTGTCTTTGATGATTAAAGCTTAAACTTGGAAACTAAAATCTCAATGGTAGACTCTTATCCTAAAAAGTCACAGCAGCTTTTAATAATTTCGGGCTCAAAAATACACTAAGGGCGCTGTATCAGTCAGGGTTCTCCAGAGAAACAAACGGAAGAAACACATATATCATGTATCATTATAAAATATATGACACAGTATATAATAAGTATATGATTAATTCACATATATGATTTAATTTAAGGAACTGGCTCAGATGATTGTGGGCATGGCAAGCCTAAAATCTGAAATTGCAGGACAGGCTGTCAGGCTAGAAACTCAGGTAGGATTTCTTAATGTTCACATCCTGAAGTGGAATTCCTTCTTGTCCAGTAAATTTGCTTTTGTCCCATGGCCTTCAACAAATCTCAGGAGGCCCACCCAGATTATTGCTGCTCCTTCTGATTGTAGATATTAATCACATTTGCAAAACACTCCCACAGCAACATCTACCCGAGTGTTTAATCAAACAACAGGGCACAATAACCTAGCCAAGGTGACATGTAAAATTTAGCCATCACACACATCAACTCTGTTTGTTGATATCTGTGCTGTGAACTTCATCAAACAATATTTAGTAAACTGGCATATACAAAACCAACAAGATCTGTGTTTAATAAAAATGGATGATCTAAGTTTTCCATATTACAGCCTCAGCAAAGTTATTTGGTTCAGAATACATAATACTTTTTTGAGAGTAGATGATGTGAATTGTTCTGCTGAAAGACCATTTCTTTTGTTTTTGTAAACTCAGTATTGGCAAGTGATGACCCCCAGCTAACACTGCCTATTGTTGCAAGGCCCATGAGCTAAGAATGTTTTACATGTAAATGGTGACATTATAGTTAAGTAAAGAATTGGGGCTTCCAGGTCAAGATGGAGGAAGAGAAGGATGTATACTCATCTCCTGTGAGAGCACCAAAATAAAAACTAGCTGTTGAACAACCTTTGACAGAAGGACACAGGAGCCCACCAAAAAAAATAAAAAAGAAAGAAAAGGAAGTGTACATTCAAAAATGATTAAAATGGTAAACTTTATGTTGTCTATAATTACAAGATACATATATTATGTAAGAACCTCTGGTCTTCAAATTCTAAAATATGTACCATGTGACCCTTTAAGAAAGTTTGCCAGCCCTTGTTATAAACCCAATACTTTCTTAGTGTGGGAAATCTTAAATATCTCACCTAGCTATATGCAGCATGATTTTAACAAGTTCCTTTAATCCATCCCATAATATTATAATTCTTCAAGAAGCATTAAAAATAATAGATTTTGTGTTTTTATAAGGGGTTCTGGTGTTTAATGAAAGAAATCTACCTTGAAGGCTAATAAAAGTAGTCAGATAGCAGACTCTCAACGTCCCCCATGGTCTTTCCCTCTGCCTCCCATCAAGCCTTACCTCCTGTGGTCTCCCATCCCTCATTCTCCTCCAGCTATGTAGACTTTTCCTTTGTTCCTTGAATATTTCCACCTGATTCCCACCTCAAGCATTTGCACTTGCTGTTCCTTCTGCCTGGGACATAATATTCCCAGGACTTCACATGGCTGCCCTTCTTCTCATCAAGCAGATGTCAACTCAACTCTCACCTATTAAGGCAGGCTATCCCTGACCATCCTTCTGCACACACTCCCCATCCATCTCTTCATTTCACTATTCTGATTAATTTTATATAGTGTTGTCTAGAATTATTTGTAAATGTGTTACTCATCTTTCCCTGATAGAAGGCTAGCTTTGCCTTATTCATGGCTATGCCTCAGTATCTAGAACACTCCATGGCCACAGAAGGTGTTCATTTGACATTCCTGTAGTAGGCAACTGGGCAGTTGGGAAAATGGAACACTAGACAGACTGAGTTAATATGTCATCCTCCATAGTGTTAGTCTTCAAATTAAGTCACCACTGTGATAAGAGTGATATTTAATCTGTTAGTTCATTTAACTAAAGGTAACTCAGGCAAAGTACTGGGTGCTGTGAATCCAACAGTAAAGAAGAAAGACAAAATACCTACATTCAGGGAAGTCACAAAAGGGTGAAAGAGAGACAGAGAAGTTTGAGACAATGCCATATTCCAGTGGTATTGTAAACCATCTTGTGTGTGCCACTGAATATGTATCTTACCTCAAATGATTTCCAAACTACTTTCAATAATCATTTTCTAGCTTTGATAGCATTCACAGTGGTTTCTTGACTATGTTTCTTCACTAAAATAGTTTTGACACTATTTCAGTGTTAGCTCTAGGGAATTATTGCAAAGATTTAAGCTAAAAAACAAAAAAGAGGAAAAAAATCGTTTTGTCTAGTACAAAACACAATATAGAAAAGAATTCATTTACAATACTCAAAAATATTGATCCTCTGACATCACAGCTACTGGTTTGATGTTACAGGAAGAAACTTTCCATATCAAGATATATATATGACAATTTTTTCAGTTATGTGCATTTCTAGCACTCAGACATAGCAGCTCATTTTTAGCCAGAAAGGGGATATTTAGCATGTCTACCTTTATCTTCTCCTTTTTATGCTTTTTTAAAATGAGAACATACTTCGTATTTTAAACACAGCCAAGCACAGTTTGGATTTTTAAAACTTCAAGTGACATCCCAAACTCAGGGCCCCTATTCGTAGAGGAAAGGTCAGCACTAAAACAGGGGAAGAATCCAGTAGCATGTGAGATCAAGAATGAAAAGGAGAAGTGGAGACACTGAGCTCTCACATCGTGTTTCATGTGTTGGTTTGCTTCATGGAGAATTTTGTGTTTTAAACTCGGTCAGCAAAGTTGAATAAATAGCCAAAAAAAAAAAAAAAAAAAGAAAGAAAGAAAATCAAGTCCTACCTGATAAATCTTTCTTTATGTACCTGCCAATATCTGTGTGGTTGTCTCATGACCTTGTTTCTCAGAATATATCTTTCTGAATACACAGGCACACACAAACATACAAACTGAATTGAAATTAATCCGAGGCTTTCCTCTCTAGTAGATTTAGTAAGAAAATTTGTATTCCAGTTAGTTTTTATCATCAAATTGAGAATTTTATATAAATATATATTCTCTCACATATAGAATAGTATATATCTATATGAAAATTATATATAATGCATAATATTTGTATGTATTTTTATATAAATATACAGATAGATATGTGTGATTTTTTTTTTCCCTACCCTCAAGAGTGAAAGTGGCAGATAGTTGTGTGTAACTGCCACAGAACTAAAAACCAGAAGCCTTGCCTGGGCTGTATCACAAATAATATTTGACCTTGAGTAACAGATTTCATTTCTTTGTCAGTTTCTACATCTGCAAAATGAAAACACCTTATTATATAATCTCTAATCTGTTCATTTCCAATTATAAGGTCTACCATAAAATTTAGTTTATACAAATAAATAGCACCTTGTCTCATTATACTAAGCATAGCCAATT
>SJYC01076936.1:0-53808 GCA_006408675.1 Madoqua kirkii
CTAAGCATAGCCAATTTTAAGTAAGGATAAATCAGAATCTTTTGGAATTTCAGGACTGATACTTGATACATATGTCAAAACATAAAATTGCACACTTTAGATGTACGCAGCTTAATGTATGTTAACTATACCTTCATAAAGCTCTGATTTTTTAAAAAGAATGACACTGTAGCTCATTATCTTAAAAAAATTAAAATTAGCAGCACTTAGGGAAAAACAAAAATGACATATTTTTATATGGATATTATTTTAAACTGCTGCTCAGACAAGTAAAAAACTAATTGTGCCCTTTAACAGTCACTGGGGTTTTTTTTAATTTAGTTTTTATTTTATATTGGCATATAGTTGATTTACAATGTGTGCACAGCCCTAAGTAGACTCGTCTATGCAAGTAAACTGCTTTGAGACAAAGCCCCTAGAAGTTGAATTTTGTATACCTGTTTGATTTTTTTTTTTAAAGAGGCTTCCCAGGTGGCTCAGTGGTAAAGAATCCACATACCAAGGCAAGAGACGCAGGATATGGATTCCATCCCTGAGCTGGGAAGATCCCCTGGAGGAGGAAATGGCATCCCACTCCAATATTCTAACCTGGAAAAATCTCAAGAACAGGAAAGCTAGCAGGCTACAGTCCATGTGATCACAAAGAGTCAGACATGACTTAGCATACACACATAATGATTTTTTAAAAAAATCTTTTGAATTCTGCAGGTAAATTCTGTGCTTAGTCGCTCAGTCATATCTGACTCTTTGAGACCCCATGCTACTGTGTCATGGGGATTCTCCAGGCAAGAATACTGGAGTGGGTTCCCATTTCCTCTTCCAGGGGATCTTCCCAACCCAGGGATCAAACCCAGGTTTCCTGCTATTGCAGGCAGATTCTTTATCATCTGAGTTACCTGGCAAGTCCCAGAAGGTAAATAGTTATGCATTATCTTCAAAATAACCAGTTGTTTGTTGGTCAGCTCCCACCCCCAAGCCTGGGTTAAAGCTGAGGCCAGAAACTCTGCTCCCAGCTGGTAAGTGAAGAAGGCAGGTCTGTTTACCTGCCAAGAAAGATCTGGGCTGAGCTCACGACTCAGCTGTATTGAGGCAAAGCAAAAAACTCGTTCAAGAGAAAACAATTCAGTCAAACTGAAAAAAAAGCATAAATTTCTCTGAATTCAACTGTATTTTGAGAGACTACATTCAATGAAACCAATTAACAGAGGGTCAGACAGCTTTATGAACAATGAGGAGAAAAGAAATCTGTGGGTTAGAGAGAAAACACAAGAAGAAGAGATGAAAACAAAAGACAGACCGGAAACAGTAGTTTGCAGTTTCAGGATCAACATTCATGTTTTCTTATACTTTAAAAAACAATCTTTCTAGAATTCCCATCCCAAAATCTCTGCCAACATGCCGCCTCTGAGAATACAGAAGGGAAAATGGAGAAACGAAGCAACTACACAGATGCTACAGAATGGTCTTTACTGAACGTAGAGGAGATGAAAGCAAATTCCTTTTCTTTCTTTACCTTGCCTTATTCAGAAAACTGTCTCAATGCTTCACTTCTCATTGTGTCCTAAACAAAACTAAAGCCAAGTGAAAGTTGTCCAGTTCTTTGCATAACTCAGGCAAGAAATCAGAATTACACACAGATCCGCAAATGTGTAGACTTGAATTGAAGGACTTAGTGAAATAGAGGATAAAATGATAGAGTAGGTGTCTACTAAAAGCATAAAAATATTTTGTGGCATTTTCCTATATCGTTCTGAATGGCTGGGGATGTTTTAAACAAGGTTCTGCTTTATTATCACTGAGACACTGCTCCTTACTCTACGTTGAAATAACATTCTAAATGGCAAATCTGTGTATTACAACTAAGTCTCAATTTCTCCTTGTTTTTGCCTTTCATATTAACAGCGGGAAAAGCTGGATGGGCCTGGACAATGCCAAAGCCGTGGAGAAATGCCTTTAGTTATTATTACCAAAGTAAATGAAGAAACTGCAGACCAGATGGGTGTATATTATCTATCCAACTAAAAAAGTGTCTTGTTAACAGAGAAAATGGTCTGAAATGGCAGAACATTTTCTTGCAATTTTAAAAAATAATAGCAGCAATATTTCAGAGGATAATTCAGCAATTTTTTCAAGGTTTCTGCTAAAAACCACATTTGATATTGATAGATACATTCTTAAACTGTTCATTGACACATTCATAAATATGCGAAGTTGAAAGGGGATTTTTTTTTTCTTTAAATCTCAACTACAATAATCTCTCTTGGAAGCTTAAAGACAGCATGGCCCCTGGGAGTACTGAAGATGTTCATTCATTCCAGAAATTAGAATTATCAAAATACAATTGAGGGAGAGTGAAACAGAGGGGGATCTTTAAGTTAGAAGAATCAGACAGATCTGGGCCACTCCCATTACTATCAATGTGACCTTGAAAGTGTCAAATAACATTATACTATCTCAGTCTTCATATCTCTAACATGGAGATAAAATCTAGGGTTTTAGGATTGCTATAGAATTTTTAAAAGACCATGTAAATATCCTGTCTGGTACATCCAAAATGCCATCTGAATGTTAACTTCTCAAAAAGCAATACTTGGTTCTTTTTATCTCCTAGAAATAAGCTTCTAGTTTTATACAATTGAAATGTTTTGTTTTCTTTCAGTATTATGGGTATACTGCTGCACTTGGGATAGAGCATAAAACAAGATCTTTGGCAAAAATATAGTAAATATTGTCCTTTCTATAGTCCTTGGCCTGGTTACATCTATGGTACAGTTAAACCTAAAATTCATTATGAATATGAAAATATCACCTTCATTTGCATTCAGCCATATCAATAGCGGGAAAAAAAAGTTATTTACCAGAAGAAAAATACTATTAAGTTCTGAGATGTTTTATTTTATTTGGAAAGTCTCCTTTCTCCAGGAACATAACAATGACTTACTGATTTATAAAGTGTTATACTTTAGAAGCAGTCAAAACACTTTTCTTATAATTATGATATCTTATATTTCTAGTCTCAGTCATACCTGGCTATAACATCAATACTGTCTTTAAAGAGGCTTTGGGTCTTGTGTGTGTGTGTGTGTGTGTGTGTGTGTGTGTGTGTGTGACCTCAATTGCCCTTTGAGCCACCCAGGAGACTTGGGTGGACTTTAATATTTCCATTTTTAGCATTTGCTTAGTTGGTTTGTTTAATTAATTACCAGGGGTACTGAAGAATACAAGTGACTTATTAGCTTTTCAATTGCAGGAGAAGCCATACCACCGCACGTGACACCCCAGGAATCAAAAGGACGTGAAGATGTCTTTCCTGGCCCTCGCAGCCTGGGTGTGGCACGTCTGCTGTCTCAAGCATGATTACCAGGGTTCCATCCTGCTTGGAGATTCCAGTCTAAGCACTACAGTGATGGTCACAACAGGTCAAAGGACTTTTGTGGGAAAAAAGACAGCAGACGGGTGAAACTCACACACCGTTTTTATTCTACTAGGTCTAAAGCAAGCCACTTTCACTCCACAGTCCCTCTGTTCTCCAGCTAAGTACCAGAGGAGCATCTTGCTTGGATCGCGTAGACCTACTGTATGAAAAATATACATCTGAGCCCAGTGTGGAAGCTGAGATGGATGGTGACAACTTCAGGTTCATCTCTCTTAATTCAAAATATGAGACAGAACTCTGTGGCATCAAGTGAACCTGAGGTTGGATTTATGTGTTTAGGTACATATTTTAAGTGACTCCATCACATGATGTTTTTGCCCAGGAAAACTCAGTTTCTGGGACCAGCTCCTTCCCTACTCCATCCATGTGCTCCTGACCGCAGCTGCCATGTTTTCATTAGCCTTACCCTCTTCCCCAATCTGGACCAATCCCTGCACTTTGCCGAGATATTTAAAAATTCAGGACACACAGAGGGTGACACAGTCTCCCTCTTGTGGTCAAAGCAAAAAATGTGAATCTTGGCTTTTTCCAATATGCCTCCTCAGAATGATAACATGAAATGAAAACATACCATTGCTGCTGCTACTAATAATAATGAAGCTGAAATGCAGACAGATAATGCTGGGAGACATGGAGGGCAGGTCTAGTGCATTCACACACCTGACTGGTTGTTTCTCAGGCTCAACTGGATCCTTCCTCTTCTTGTTTGGTTAGTCAACTCTGCCATGATTATATACATTGATAAATGGCCCACGTGCCAATAGCTTGCTAGGGTTAGGTCTCTGACACTTGCAACCACACTGAAACACTCACCAAAGTGTTATTTACTCAGTTCAGTTTTCTCCTAAGCAGAGATAGAACTCGTATCCAAATGAAATCCTCATTACTTGCACACATATATGTATAGTGGTCTTTGCAGAACTCTTGCTCTGACAGTCCGATTTAATAAGCTGCTTCAACTCTGTGTCTTAATATCCTCCTTCATGAAATGACAATGGTGAATTAGATGAGAGGAGCTAAGGGAGGCGCACAGGCCACTGCACTCCCAGGCTACTTGTTAAGTACCAACCCTGGCATGCAAGGACCTTGGATTCTGTTTCGGATTTCTCAACACAGTATACAAGAGGAAATGTATTTGTCTTTATTGGACCTCAAATAATCTCTAAATACCTTGCTATCCTTTCTGCTAGTCCAGTGTATTAGAACAGGCAAGTACCCGATTCCCATTTCACAGGTAAGGAAGCTGAAGCACAAAGAAATGTATGGTTGATGTAAAGCTATTCACCTTGCTTTTAACCTTTCCTTCCCATTCAGGGCTGGAAAGAGGAAGAGGATGTGAAAACTAGTGGCCTTTAATTATAGTGAGTTTATTCTTCAGGAAAGGGAGCAGAGAGAGGCAAGTCACTCCAGGCTTTATGTATGTTGCCTTGGAAATGATCTCCTCCTCTTTCCCACCCCATTCTCTCCCCTACCTTATCCATCACATGTGTACCAGCTGGCTGTACCCAACATTACAGGAAGAATGGTGCCCAACCAATTATTGCTTCTCTGCACTAAGATGTACCCTGGTGAGCACCACTCCCAAAGGGGTTTAACTTACGAGTGGGTAATAGCAGAGGAACCAAGGGAAACTGGCTCAGGGACCCACTTTTGAGCCCAAGCAGAGATGCAAATTTGGGGTCTAAGCATGCCATTTAGTCAACCATGCAAATTAGCACATGCTCACTTGCCCGGGGCCTGAAAGAAAGCAGGAGGGGGGCCACAAGGAATTCCAATCTATTCTGTTTCTCCTTCAACTGACTTTTGGTCATGTTTTTGTTGCTATTTGCTTCTGTAGACTCCAATGACTGAAAGGGAAGGTTTGTTTTCTTAACCTAGGCATCAGGTAGCAGACATGCAGTAGAAGAAATGATTAAGAGTGAAGGTTAGTAATGCTAAATGTTAGGAGTAAGCTAGGAAGAAGATGTTAAAAGAATAAGACTTAAAAATTATATCTATATCTATACAAAATTTTACACAACATGTGCACGCATACATCTGAAAACCTGGTACAAAAAGGCAATTCAACCTAGTCAACTCCACATCTAAGAGTCTTTCCTTTCTTTTAAAGGTTACCATTTACAATCATTGTTTATGGGTGCAAGGGTTAGGACGACTGTATTTAGTTGCAATTGTTCGAATATATGCTCTTCATAAAAGCAAGTGTCTCACTCTGACAAGGGTTGTAACCCTCATACATTTCCTACGGCTTCAGCTGAATTGCAACTATTTGGTCCTATTCACTTACACCTTCTCAGCAAAGATTCCATTTCCCAATTATTGGAACAGTGAGTCAAATAAAAGCAAATGTTGCTAAAGAAAACAACATGAAAAGAGTCTTTCAATATCTAAAGAGAGCTGGGGATTGATTGAAACTAAGTAGTTAGAAACGCATCTCCATCCATGGCTTCAACTACAAAGGTGGTGATGGTAGGGGGTGGTGTGAGGGCAAGATGAGTAAGAGCTTGGAGCAGAGGCAAGGAGGCGAGAACATTCATTGAAGTGAAGAGAGAGAATTGGTATCTGGTATTTCCTCAGCAATTTAATGCTGTCAGGCCAGCATCGTGCACAGCTACCCAGATTGAACACATTGCTATTACGGAAGCAGAGTTCTCTTCTAGGATAGATTAAAGAGCTAATAGGTGAAACCAGCTGCAAGGAGCATCTGTTTTTTCATTTTAGAGCAAGAGTCCTTGCCGCACTGGAAAAATACAGGTTCCAGAGTTCTCAGGGGGGTTGTGTTCTCAGACACTGTGGGAGGAAGTGTCTATAATCTTCCAGTTTTTAAAGAGCCTTATGCTCAATGAATCTCCATGAGTCCTTCCATGTGACTTGTGTTGGCAGCTTCACCTTCTAAAACATTACTGGTGTGAAGAGACCTGGAGAAGCACAGCTTCAGTTTACCCCAAGATATTTCCTATCAATTGCCTCTTTCTTTGCGTAAGACCTGAGTGGTTATGTTTGCACATCCGGGCTCCTGAGAACCTTGAGTGGTTATCCCATTGTTCTTATTGTTCAGTCGCTAAGCCATGTCCAACTTTTTGTGACCCCATGGACTGTAGCCCACCAGGCTCCTCTGTCCATGGGGTTCTCCAAGCAAGAAGACCTGAGCCGGTTCCCATTTCCTTCTCCATGATTGCCCCATTACTTATGCCCTAAAAGAATAGATGACCTGATTCTTCTCTGGCACTGTAAACTAAACAAAGTTTGGAAATCATAACTATGCCAAACATCTGGCAGTCACACAGCCAACTCACAGAATCTTTAACAATATTTTTGAGCAGAGTTCAAGATCTATGCCATATGAATTGTGAGGGTGTCAGAGAAAGAAAAGACAGGATATTTATTAAGCATCAATGGTATATCAGGCAATTTAAATCTGTTATCACATGCAATCCTCAAGTAACTCTGCAAATAAAATAATTCATACTTTCATTGAGGAAAAATAGGACTTGTCAAGAATCTCCGACATCTTCAGGTACAGTTCTGCAAGGTCAATTCAGCTGTCTTTGACTCCAAAAGTTCATGTACCACACATACACACACAAAAATGCATCCACCTTTTCCCTAGCTTCATTGAGGTATAATCGACAAACAAAATTGTTAAGATGTTTAAAAAATGCAATGTGATGATTTGGTATACATATACATTGTGAAAGAATTCCTCTTTTTGAATTAATTAACACATCCATCACCTCACATATTTACCTTTCTGTATGTGTGTGTGTGAGAATACATCAGTTCTACTCTCTTAGCAAATTTCAATTATACAAGATAGTGTTATCAATTGTTGTACATTAGGTCCTATTGTACATTAGTCACCCTGTTGTACATTAGAGCCTCAGACCTTATTCATTTTATAATTGAAAGTTTATACCCTTTTACAAACCTTTCCCTATTGCCCCCAGCTCTCAGTCCCAGTGCAAGCACTTTTAAAGTCATGTCTCCTTCTCCCAAAATCCCATTTTTAAATAATAGACACTTCTGGGATGGAGAGAGGATTCCTATACATTAATGTGCTGTGAGTCCTTATGGTTTAGAAGCAGTGTCGTAAAATTTTTTGAGCTGATGCACATAAGAAAGGAAAAATATTATAACTGTGTTCATATATACCTATTATATATGTGTATTATAACTGAAAAAACTTCCCCAAATAATATTTTCATTTATATATGCCATGGCTTCTGATGTTTAATGTATTTTTAGGCTATGTTGCTATGAACCCGCAAGCACAGTGATCATCAACGCAGACCATGGAGTAAAACCAGCTGGGATCAGGTCTGAGTCCAGATACCTTGCATGAACTTGGAAATATTACTTAACTTATGCCATAACAGTAACACTTCACAGGGATTGTGATGGTTAAGTTTATTTGTCAATCTGATTGGGCTAAAGGATGTCCAGAGAGCTGGTGAAATATTATTTCTGGATGTGTCTGTAAGGGTGTCTCCAGAAGAGACTAGGATTTGAATCTGTAGACTGAGTAAAGATCACGTTCATTGATGTGAGTGGGCATCATCCAACCACTCAGTATTTGAATAGAACAAAAAGGTGGGGAAAGTGTGCATTTGCTGTCTCTGAAACATTCATTTTTCTCCTGCTCTCGAACATCAGTGACATTCCTCGTTCTTACGTCTTTGGACTCACAGCAAGGCTTCAGTCATCAGTAACACCACCATCCCGCACCTCCCCCACTCCCCGCCCCATTCTCAGGCCTTTGAACTTGGGCTGAATTACGCCACTAGCTTTCCTGTTTCTCCAGTTTACAGATAGCAGATCATAGGACTTCTCATCCTCCATAATAGTGTGAACGAATTCCTGTAATAGGTCTATTTTGCATATCTATCGGAGAAGGCAATGGCACCCCACTCCAGTACTCTTGTCTGGAAAATCCCATGGATGGAGGATCCTGGTGGGCTGCAGTCCATGGGGTCGCTAAGATTAGGACATGACTGAGCAACTTCACTTTCACTTTTCACTTTCCTGCGTTGGAGAAGGAAATGGCAACCCACTCCAGTGTTCTTGCCTGGAGAATCCTAGGAATGGGGGAGCCTGATGGGCTGCTGTCTATGGGGTTGCACAGAATCGTACACTACTGAAGTGACTTAGCAGCAGCAGAAGCAGCAGCAGCATATGGTGGCTCAGACAGTAAAGAATCAGCCTGCAAGGCTACAGACCTGGATTCGATCCCTGAATGGGGATGATCCCCTGGAGATGGAAATGGTAACCCACTCCAGTATTCTTGCCTTGAGAATTCTGTGGACACAGGAACCTGTCACGCTGCAGTCTCTGGAGGTGCAAAGAGTTGGACACGACTGAGTGATTAACATTTTGTGTATCTATGTCTATATCCTATTGGTCTATTTCTCTTGAGAATGCTGACTCACCTAAAGATGTTGTGCAGATTAAATAAGCATATATTACATGAACGTCACTGACACATTAAAAGTAGCCAAGAAACATTAACGCTTATTCAATGAAGACTTTAGCATTAATGTGACACATAGATGGTGTATCTTTACAATGACTGGCGTGCAGAAAGCGCTTAACAAGTGTTAGCCATTTGTGGTGGTATGTTCTTATTATACCTACTAAATATAGGACAACATGCTAGGAATTTTACAATAAAAGAAATTGGAGACTATTTGAATAAATAAGAAAAAGGAGATCAAGCAACATAAAGATTTCTGTGGAGAGAAACATACTACTTTGGCATCAGCATGCTAGCCATTTCCTTTCGTAGCAGTATAAAATAATACGGTGTAAGTATTTGTCTATTCTCTTATTTTAGGCTGTCTATCTCACTAGACTGTCAGCTCATCCAGGGCTAAGATTATGTCTGTTATTCCACCAATGTTTTCTTAGCCTAGAGCTCTGCCTCTTACATAGGAGTCACCATATAAATGGCTACTTGTTGAATGGATAAAGAAATGAATGTTGTTGTTGTTTAGTTGCTAAGCCTTGTCTGACTGTTTTGTGAGTCCGTGCACTGTAACCCACCAGGCTCCTCTGTCCATGGGATTTCCCAGCCAAGAATACTGGATTGGGTTGCCATTTCCTTCTCCAAGGGATCTTCCTGATCCATGGATTGAACCCAAGTCTTCTACATTGGCAGACAGATTCTTTACCACTGAACCACCAGGGAAGTGCCCCAAAATGAATGGGCACACATTGTTAGTTTATTTGCATCCATATGTCAGAGTAACTGTTCAGTTTAGCAAAAGCTATAGTCTTGTGACTATTGGTTATAGTGAATAGAACTCTCCCTTAAAGTTTACTCACTACCCAGGTTTTGACCTCATGTTGGTACCCATGTACTATGACAGAGAGAAAGAGAGAGAGAACATATGATGTGCTGGTTGAAACACTAAAAGAAAAGCTAGATTTGGAGAAATTTTACCTTTTTCTGTGAAGCGCATCATTCCAGGTGTGGGAATCTCTTGCGAACTCTACATGCTATTGTGCGGTAGGACTCTAAGATGAAATTGAGACCTGTTGCCCAGCCTAGGAAGTTGTTCTCCATGAATTCCCACTGCATCCACTAGCCCGGAGAAGGAAGAGAAGGCAAATGAAATGACATCACCTAAAACTTCCATTCATGTGTTTTTTCTTTTGATTTCCTCTATTGATCTGGGCAAAAGTACAGAAGAACCTGGCATTAGAAGAAAAGTATTGAAACCCAAGAGGGAAAAGACCTGTGAGATTATGACACACTGTTTCTTGCTGCTTCTTCCAGCTTCTTTCATGCCCAGTTGGCATTATATCCTTAACCCTTCTTATTTCCATTTCTGTTAATAGAAGAGAATTCTGTTAATTATGTTCATTGTACTAAAGCAAGGGAATTACAAAGTTGGAATTCTTCAAAGCATTGAGGAATCATGATTCAAGGTACATCTCTCCAGTGAGAGATGGTAGAAGAACAAGGTCTTGAGATGAATAAGCCAGTTATGCAGTATTGTTGAATGCCTACTGCTTACCTAATATTATGCAGGGCAAAACAGAAGAGGAAGAAACCGAAGACTTGGTCCTACTCAAGAGCTATTAAATTTTGTTCCAATAGGACAGAATTGACTAAAAGTTGAAAGATGTAAAACCCTGAGTGTAGACATTCACAAGTGTTTATAAGTGTAGCAATTATAAGAATTTATGTGTGGTAATAAATAAGTGTTTCTTATTTATCTGTGATTCCCTGTAACCAGCACCAGACCTAGCACACAGTGCATAAATGTTGGTAATTAACCAATGAATAGGTTAAAGCAGGACAAATGTAACTCTTGGAATTGGACAGACCTTGATCTCAAATCTGTCATTTTCTAGATCTGTGATTCTGCACAACCTACATGATTTCTGTAAGTGCTAGCTTTCCAAACTTTACACATCTTATCCTAAACACAAAAATTATAAATGTTATGTGGATTAGAGATAAAATATCTAGAACAGTGCCTGACAAGGACTTTCTCATGATTGTGGTGATGTCATGCCTTACCCCATACTCCGTAGAGGCAGCTCCTTTCTCCATACATGAAGAGGCCATTAAAAACCAGGATGCAGAGCACAGCTGTTATATTTATCCAGGAGTAGGCCTGTGGGCTGTCCTGCCTCCTTGAATATCTCCCCCACTCATGTTCTACTGATCTCAGATACTACCCTTAGCAGATTCTTGGGTAACACTAATCTTGGCTTGATACTAACTGTGCATGCTCAGTTGTGTCTGACTCTGCAACTCCGTGGATGGTAGTCCGCCTGGCTCCTCTGTCCACGAGATTTTCCAGGCAAGAATACTGGAGAGGATTGCCATTCCTCCTCCAGGGGATTTTTCCAACCCAGGGATCAAACCCGAGTTTCCTGTGTTCTCTTGCATTGGCAGGGCAGGTGGATTCATTTACCACTGAGCCCCCTGGGTAGGCTTGCAAAATACTAAAGGTGGCCTAATTTGCATCTAGACAAAGAACAGAAGGTCCAGTCTTATCAGAGCAAGGTTAATAGGTAGTAGAGTGAGACTAAAGAGTTCTAAGCCATGAGGCTGCACCAAAGTTTATGTGGCTGAAAGGGAACACACTTTCTGACAACTCTTGAGTTCAGGTCCAAGTCAGCAGTGCCCTAAGTATATGCACTAAGGCAACATATTTAATCTTTCTGAACCACAGATTTAATATGCAGATGTTATCTACAAGTTTGTTGTAAGAATTATGTGACATAACATATAATGCACTTGATACAGTTACTGGCACAGAATAATCACCTAATATCTGATTTTAATATTTTTTTCTCATCTAAACTTGTTATTAGAACCCTAACAGGGGTGCAGCCATTTTTATGCAGACCCATTCTGCCTTCCGAAAATATTTCCAAAAATATTGTAATTTCACACCTGCTTCATTGAGCACTGATATGTCTCACCCTTTTAAATCACAAGCCGTTTTAGTTTACTTGGAATTGATCATTTCTGTCACTGGACCCCAGAAACTCTCAACTCCTAAAATAGTAACTCTCCTTCTTGAGTTAAAGAAACGTCATCCATAGCCATTACCAACTGCAGCAATGACTTATTCTTTCAAAGTCTCCAGAGGGCAAGATCACTATAATTTGCTCCTAAATTTCATCTGACTTGTGATTCCAATTTAGCCAGAATTATGAAATGTCCCTTCAAATTAAGTAAACCACAGCAGTTCTTGTGCTATCTACAGGATGACAATACACCCATTAGCCCTGCTCGACAGATTTCAATGAAATCCAAACCCATCTGTAATGGCCCTACAATTGGCACTATTGCCCTTGATCTGTACCAAGAGTCTATTGATGGAAAGGAGCCATCAGCAATCAATAGCGCATTAACTTCCCGAAAAGCCTATGGATAGTTGTTATTTACTGAGATGTTGACACTTTCTAAACCCATATCAAGATATAGAAAACAAAATTAGAGGACTTCACCATTATTAATGAGATATCTCAAGAGGAGGTAGAAATATTACATAAATACAATAAATTCTGTGTTCTTAAGTGGAAATAACTGTATCTGAAGACCAGAAAGTAAAGCATTTGCTGTCATTATCCAAGATGAGAAGTCTTCATACAGACTAAAGAAGTAGATAGTTCCATATGGTATTACAGAGGGGAAGGTATTTCAAAAATCTATCTATACCAATCTGCTGAGCATCTTTGGTTTATAGAACATAGTCCTTTCTACAACTCTATAAAAATATATTATCTAAATTTAAGAAATGAATGAATTGAGGTTCAGAAAATTTGAATAACCCATCCAAGGACACAGAGGTAGAGGTGGAAGAGTTAGGATGGGAACAGGGGTTTGTTTGGCTCTAGAATGCATGCCCCAGGTTGACTATGAGACTCAAAGCATCAGAAGTGTGTTGTCTTGAGGACAGGACTAGAGAGGGATAATTTTCAATTCAATGCTAGATTCAATTAAATTCTGTAAGAATTTTTTTTTCCTAACTGCAATCACAGCCTTTTATCACTGTTTTGTGGTGTGTTGTCTTCAGTCATGTCTGACTCTTTGCGAGCCCTTGGACTGTAGCCTGTCAGGCTCCTCTGTCCATAGAATTTTCCAGGCAAGAATACTGGAGTGGGCTTCCATTTCCTACTCCAGGGTGTCTTCCTGACCAAAGGATTAAACTCTCATCTCTTGTGTCTCCTACAGTGGCAGGTAGATTCTTTACCACTGAGCCCCCTGGGAATACTGCCCTTATCACTGCCCTGCTCTCTTAGACACTCAGCCATGCCCAATTCTTTGAGACTCCATGGACAGCAGCCTGCCAATCTCCTCTGTTCCTGGGGATTCTCCAGGCAAGAATACTGGAGTGGGCTGCTTATGCCCTCCTCCAGGGGATCATCTCAACCCAGGGATCAAACGCAGGTCTCCACCATTGCAGGCAGATTCTTTACTGTCTGAGCCACCAGGGAAGCCCCAGACATACCTTAAGGCTTACACTTGTGGATTTAGAGGCAGATTCTCTTTATATTTGAATCTTTTATCTGCCTCTTACTAGCTGTGTAAACTCAAGGAAATGAACTCAATTTTTAGGTTTCCTCATCTACAAAATGGATATAAATATTACTTCATACAATATCCATGGAAATTAAATAAGACAGCATAATAAAAGCAAAGTGTACTGCCTGGCAGAGTGAACACTCAATGCGTGGTGGTGGTGGTTATACTTTTAATACAAAGTTATCTTATAAATTAACATAATGCAAGTAGTTGAATTATTCATTAGAATTATTATTTCTTTTTTAGAGGAGAACAGAATCAAATTGAATATTCTTTATTCAGGACAAAGAAAAATTTGAACCCAATCATCATACCTCATTCAGAGTTACAGAGAAAACGGGAATATTAAATGGATTCCCCCTCGTACTGCTGAGAGTCAAACAGATGGGGGCTGGTGGGTGGGATGACTCTTACTTGCCTGTGTTAGAATTTTATGTTATCATTTATTCAAAATATCAGAAGGCAAAACTTTTACTAAAGCTTGTGACAATTAACCATGATTGGGAAAATCTAATGGGCAGTGGACATCCAAAACTACTATGAAGGTGTGGATCATCCCAACAATTTTATTGTTCTCTTTCAGAATCTGATCCTCCTACTCTTTAAAATCATTCCTTAGCTGTTAGTTTGGGGGAATCACACTCTTTTCAAAAAGCAGTTTATTCAGGATAGTTGTCAACAGACAGTTTTGTTGGGAAAAAATATTGCCACTAGTGACCACAGAATTGCTTACATTCCCCCCAAACTCTTGTAGCCCATGCTGTCCCACATCTCATGGGGACACACTCTGGATCACCTGAATTCAGTCCTATTAGAGGAAAGAAACAGGATCAGAGTGGTAGAAATGAAGCAGAAAACAACCTCCAAAACACTGAAAAGCAGCCCCCACCAATCCTCAGTCCTATTTCATGTTAGAGATGAAGCATTCACTTCTGGCCATTAATTCCCCATTCATTCCTGTTATTTCTTTTCCTAAATAGAAGGTGGATCTCTAGTACCCCAATCTATTTCTCTATGGAGAAATCTCTATTTCCCATGAGGTACATGCAGGAAATGAATGCATCACCTTCAATAGACCTTATAAAGATAAGAGAGGTCAGCCTGAGTTCTGATGTCATCGTGCTTCTGTAGAATGTTCCCAGTACCCAAGTCTAGAATCCTTGAGCATTCTCACTGCTCCTCCCCAGGCTGAGGTTACTCCCTTAGCCAGCACTTTCTCACCCTCTTCTGGGTTCTTGGCATTTCTTCTTCCTTTGTCTCTCTCTCTCTCTCTCATTTTCTGCAAGCTCCAAGTGCTTCCACAAATTATGAATACATTTACTAGTCTGTACCTTCTTTTTAATTTGACTTTATTCCTGCTCTAGTCTTCGGCCCAATTTTACATGCTTCATTCTCACTGGTATCTTCTCCCCTTGGGAACATCTCCTTGGCATCTCTACCCAAGCTTATTTGAGGTTTTTGAATGCTCTCAGGAAGCGAGGTAAGCTTGGAAGGCAAGCTTTGACATTCAAATCACCCTGGAATATTTATCCCAACTGGGTTTTTATTCCCAAGATGTTTGCTTTTCTTTTCTTGTTAGCAGATGGCTGAAGTGAGGAAAAGGAAGACAGTATGCTTGCCGATCTTCATCTTACAAGGAAGATTCTTTCATGGGAACAGCCTCTGTGTTTACGGACAGAGCCCTCGGGGATGGCTACCATTGGTGGTTGCTGTGGCAGCTTCAACAGCACCACCACCCAGGGTTCACCTCCACTCTATTTTCTCCATACCTCCCTCCTCTTTTTACCCAGACCTCAGTTACCAGGAAACAAAAGAAAACCAAAGTGTTATATAGATCTTTTCATTGCTAGAAGAGCTCATTTACTATAGTTAAGCCTATATTTGCACAATTAAGCTCAGACACTTGCCTCCATTTCTAAACATCCCACACTGTCAAAGCCCAGGAGATGAAATTTGTTCCATGTTGGCTCTGTACCAGACATCACAAATTTCCACAGGAAACGCCAGTACTTTGATCACCTGTGGCTTGGACCCACCTGTGGCTGACACGAAGGTAAGCTCAATCTGATAAAGCTTAGGATGAACAAAGAGTTGGCTGTCATTAGGTTCTATGCCTGGTTTCCAGTGTGCCTAGGGATCAACTGAACCTATGAACCCTCTTTCTCCTTACCTAACACCAAAGACAGTGTCAGACCATCAGACTGGCTTTATCCTTTCTGGTTTTCCCTTCTCATTCCTAACAAGCTAGCTTTTTTTTCAACCAGAGAAAACACTACTCTCAGAACCCTGTGTCAATACAAACTGATCTCTTCATGCATTTAAGACTGTGACACCAAAGTTTATCACATCACACCTGAATCTTTTCATATTCGACTGCTGAAATATTGGAATAGCTGAATTGGCTTGAAGAAAGATCAAGTCAGGTTAATACTAAAGGATACTGTAAATATGATTCTCTGAGTTCTGGATCACCCTTCAAAGGAAACTTTATCCAGAACACCTCTGGTATTTTTCAGTAGCTTAACAGAATATAAGGAGATCTAGGTTCGATCCTGAATTGGGAAGATCTCCTGGAGAAGGGAATGGCTACTCATTCCAGTATTCTTGCCTGGAGCATTCCATGAACAGAGGAACCTGGCAGGCTACAGTCCATGGGGTTGCAAAGAGTCAGAAATGAGTGAGCAACTAACACTTTCACTAACTTAATACTAACAGAATGTAAGTAGAAATGTTTAAAACAAATAAGCAGGGAACTTCTCTGGTAGCTCTGCAGATAAGAATCTGCTTGCCAATGCAGGGGATACAGGTCTGATCCCTGGTTCAGGAAGATTCCGCATGCCCCAAAACAACTAAGCCCATTTACCACAAATACTGAGCCTGTGCTCTAGAGCCCATGAGCTCCAACTACTGAGTCTGAGTGCTGCAGCTACCGAAGCTCATGTGCTCAGAGCCTATGCTTCACAAGAAAAGTCACTGCAAAGAGAAGCCCACACATCATAGCAAAGAGTAGCCCCTACTGTCTGAAACTAGAGAAAGCCTGCACAAAAGCAACAAAGACCCAGTGCTGTCAAAAATATTAACTAAATAAATACACATTTTTTAAAAAAGAAAACAAATAACCACTTTTGTAGTTTAAAATATTAGGAAGCTATGCCTCTCATGCCACATCCGTCTCACTCTGTCCCATAACACAAAGTTGAGAGGAATGAAGCAGGTCATCATGACTCAGGCCAGTAAAATATAATGACTAAACAATTTAAAGGCAGTCACAGGATCCCAGGCGACCAGGGCTCTCAGGGTTAAATGCTTGTGGACTCATTTAAGAGTTTGTTCACAGAGGGGCAGAAGTCTATAATGGATCATGCAAGTCAGAGCTGAGTAATGGTTCACCATGGCCTGGTTAATAGTTAGACAAGCTGTTCACATTTGATTAGGGCTTTCTTTTCCGTTGCTATAACTGTATGATAATTAACTCAACAGAATTACATCTCATATGGGGGAAATATGTACATTTTGAGGTTTCAGGAGTAACAGATCCCACATGCCAAGAAAAAGACTGAAATTATACTATGGGTTTCTTGCTCAGCCATAAAGATTAAATCATTAGGCATGTGCCTTGTGAGTTTTTGCCTCTGTAGAAGCTGGTGAGTTTCCTTAGCTCTGGCTTCTTCCAAAAGCCCTATGCACAAAAGTACTGTACCCCAGACAGCTGTGGATAGATTAGAATTGCCGAGTGGCAAACAGTATGAACATCTAATGTAATCTGACTTTGGAGTTCAACGTGAGATGGAGCACATGAGGCTTCCCTGAAAGAAAAAAAGCATCTATTAATGCAGGCACCACCCCATGATCAGGTGTTTTACATAATGGAAGGAAATTCTTTTAAAGCAGATGGCAAGGTATCCAAGTGAGTGTCCAAATTAAGTCATTTATAAATTGGCCATACTGATAACCGTGGAGATCTTTTCCCTCCTCTGACCGCCTATAAACTTATCTCTATCACACACTGCAGCTAATAATCATTTACTGTCTCATGGTTATGCTAATTTCTAGAGTTGCTTGCATCTTTAAAGAGAGAGAAGACACTTTAGACCAGACATTTGCCTTTCTTTTCTCTAAATCTTGCTAGTTCAGTGTTAGCCCATGGTCTTTGCCTGATACATGGGATGAGTCACCCTTTAAGCCTCTTTGTCAATGTCATTTCTTTCTAATAAGCCATCCTTGACCATCAGTATTGAGTAAGTTGTCTCTACTCTGTCTTTCTAGAGCTTCCTGGACTTAATTTTATAAAAAATAGGATTCCTATCTTAAAATTATTTTTGTGCTGGTCTACAGTTTGTTTTCAGCAAGAGTTTTGAGTGAATAAATGACCTAACATTTACCTTTCTCCTTTAGCAAACAAGAAGAATCACACATGGATCCTTGATAAACAAGGTGTATCTACCAATTTATTTCCTGGCTAAAACCTGGTATTATTCTCCCACAAAATTCCAATAGTCTTATCACATTAGGATTTAGAAAGCTAAACATACTAAGGATGTCAGTAATGAGCTGTCAAAATGTGGGGAGGAGTGGACAGGGTGGAGAAAAAAGGATTCTAAGATTTCTGAAAGGCCAGTGCAATATTGCTTGATAAGGCAGATATTAAGTTACCACCCTTAACTCTTGTCTGTGCCAACAAAGTCACTTTTTCCAGGGACTTTGAGATCCTAGACTCACATAGGACTGACTGTAGTACAGGGTGGGTTTTCCTATTCTTTGTCTACCAGAGAATTCTAGGAACCTAATATCTTTAAAAGACACTCCTTGGAAGGAAAGTTTTGACCAACCTAGATAGCATATTCAAAAACAGAGACACTTTGCCAACAAAGGTCCGTCTACTCAAGGCTATGGTTTTTCCAATGGTCATGTATGGATGTGAGAGTTGGACTGTGAAAAAAGCTGAGCGCTGAAGAATTGATGCTTTTGAACTGTGGTGTTAGAGAAGACTCTTGAGAGTCGCTTGGACTGCAAGGAGATCCAACCAGTCCATCCTAAAGATCAGTCCTGGATGTTCATTGGAAGGACTGATACTGAAGCTGAAACTCCAATACTTTGGCCACCTGATATGAAGAGTTGACTCATTGAAAAAGACCCTCATGCTGGGAGGGATTGGGGGCAGGAGGAGAAGGGGATGACAGAGGATGAGATGGCTCAATGGCATCACCAACTCAACGGACATGAGTTTGGGTAAACTCCAGGAGTTGGTGATGGACAGGGAAGCCTGGTGTGCTGCAATTCATGGGGTCACAAAGAGTCGGACATGATTGCGCGACTGAACTGAACTGAAGATCTTTAACTGAAATCCTTAATTTTTGAGTAGATGAATGTTCTAGAAACACTGATGGTATTTCCTATTCTGCTTTCCTCTCACACCATGAATTTATATCTCTCTCATTGAATTTTTCCTCTCTCTTATCCATTTCCATCTCATCAACAGAGTTCTTTTTCTCTTTGGTCCAAATTTGGGCTTCCTCTCTATTCCTGTCTCCCTAGAATAACAGATTGAAATTTTGGATATATGCATTATGGAAAAACAACCTAATCCAACACAGGTGTAGAGTTCATTATATTGTTCATCTTATCGGGCCTTTTTTTTTCTGATTCTATGCTCCTAGGAAATGCAGAGAAGAGTATTCACCACAGATTCCCTATTCCTAACACTCCATTCCTGAAAGTGTTTGGCACAGTCAGCACTAGGGTTCTTCTTTTCCAGCCTTGCCATCAACCATGTTGCCCAGGGACACCATCTTGCCTCTCCTGCACCCACATGTAGAACTACTTATTTATTTTATCCTTCCAAGGAAAACTGTCAATGCATCAAATGACAACATTTGGGAGTTCAAACCTTGAAAACTCCTAGAACAACTTTCCACCTGATTCTTGTTTCCTGGTGGAGTGTCTAGTCTGATACATACCAAAATAAATTGCAAGGAGGCATACTACCTGCAATCCCCTTGAGCAACCTGATTCTTCTATTTCTGTATTATCATCCACTCTTCACCCACCTAGAGAATTCTAAATAACTCATTGAAGGAGTACCATCATCTACATACCTACAGAAATAATATCTCACTAAACCACCTAGCAGTACAGTTAGTAAAGCACACTATGCCTGTACATTACTTTTTTGTAGATATATTTATTGTATTTAGAGACCCTATGGCAGTGATAATTGCAATCAGTCTATTAATTTAAAGAATGATAAGTGTTAAACACATGATTGCCTATAATAGTAGCCATTACACTCACTACATACACATCAATATTTCTGTCTCCTTAAAATCAGGAGACAGTTGAAATCAGAGACAGTGTGTCTTTTAATATTTTTTCATTTCCTTCACCCAATACAGTGTCTGATGCTCAGTTAGCCCTCAGTAAGTGTTTGAATAATTAGCAAATGAGTACCTGAACTAATTAATTGTCTGATGTAAAGCAATTTTGCTTTACATTTGTTGTTCATTCTCTCAGTCCCTGTCTGACTCTTTGCAACCCCATGGACTGTGTGTAGCACACCAGGTTTCCCTGTCCTTCACCATCTCCCAGAGTTTGCTCAGACTCATGTCTCTTGAGTTGGTGATGCCATTCAACCATCTCATCTTCTGTTGTCCCCTTCTTCTGCCCTCAATCTTTCCCAGCATCAGAGTCTTTTCCAATATGAGTCAGCTCTTCACATCAAGTGGCCAAAGTATTCAAGCTTCAGCTTCAGCATCAGTCCTCCCAATGAATATTCAGGTTTATTTCTTTTAGGATTGACTGTTTGATCTTTTTGCTATCCAAAGGACTCTCAAGAGTCTTATCCAACACCACAAACAAATACTTAACCTCTAGGGATATTGACAAGGGCCAAATGGATCACTTATGCAGAACTGAAGATTTTAAATGGACTGAAATGACCACATCAAAATTGGGCTCAGTAGGATCAAAGGTCTGTGACCTCATGGCCATGTAGGAAGGTCTCATTATCAGCAAGAAACACCAAATACCCACTTGCATAGCAATGGATTTATATGAAGCCCCTGTAGATATAGAGAGTGTGAGGAGTAGTGAGCCCTCTCTGAGTTGGTGGAAAATCAACTGGGGTGTGATTGAACCCATGAATAGGCCCAGCTGTGGACTAAACTGGGAGGAGCTTAGGAGAGCAGAGGCAGCTTAACAGAGACCAAGACTAGGCCTTGGGGTGGAGATTTGTAGCTAAACTTGGACAAAAGAAAATCCTGTGTGGGCAGACCCTCTTCGTATGATGAACAGTCTGGGCATCCATCAAACTCAAATCATGCTCAAAGTGAAATCAGGTTTGCATGACCAACAATAGTACATCAATCAAAATGTAAGTCCTAGCCCAGAATGTAGTGAGAAATCAGAATTACCAGATAGCAACAAATGCCTACAGCAATATGGCATACAAGGCCCAAGAAAGATTTTGAGAAAAATATCACAGGAAAACAGGGTTATGGGCATACATCATGCCTTGGGGTTAAGCTGTCCTTAACAGACTGTCTTCAAATGTCTTCTTCCTAGTATTAAAACTGTGAGAAGCTCCAGGAAAAAACAAAATTGTTTCTATGCTCAAGTAACTAAGAAATGCCATAGTCCTTTTAAAAGTGTTTTCATGTAATATTAGCATATTAATGACATGAGAAATCTTGTTAAAAAGCATGCTTATATTTATTTAATCTAATACTTCCCCATCTTCCAGGGCCCCAATTTTCTTTTCATAGTTCTTAATATTCTATGAAATAACTGAGAATTCTGATCCAAGATCACCCATATTAAAAAAACATACTTTTTATTTCCTCATTTAAATAAGAGATGTCAATGATATGAGAGCAAAATATAAGGATCAAGCAAGATGAAGAATGTTAAGCACAATGAAAGCAACTGATCTGCTATGTTGGTATTTGGAAACAACAGAAGAAAACAAGAGCCATCAAGAATAATGGTAGCCAAGAATAATATTATATACTCAATATATCACAGCAATGTAAGAACTAATGCTCTTTGGATTATATTAGCTATATATTATGCAGGGCTTCCTAAGCAGTGCAGTGGTAAAGATTCCACCTGCCAATGCAGGAGATGCAAGAGATGTGAGTTCAATCCCTGGGTCGGGAAGATCCCCTGGAAGAGGAAATGGCAACCCACTCCGGCATTCTTGTCTGGAAAATTCCATGGACTGAGGAACCTGGTGGGATATAGTTCATGGGGTTGCAGAGTCAGACGTGACTGAGCACACACACACACATGCACACACACACACACATATTTTGCTGTATCTGTATTTAAGAATGTCTTAAGCACACCCTACTAAAGTTTTATATTACAAAAAAGTGTGAACCATTTCTAGTTCCCTCCTTGTAGCAAATATGTCTGATCATCACCAAATCTCAGTTCAAAAGATCTCTCTGTCTATGGTTATCCAACTCCTTTCCTGTTTTCAAAAGCAGTGTCACTTTGAGAGGAATTTGGAAAACAAAATGCTTATCCCTTTTCTTTCCTTCGTCTTCAATGAGTGGGAAGAATCAGGCCAAACAGAAAAATCTTGAAACTGAAATTTAGAGAAGAATAAGAAACAAGAAAGATTCCCCCCACCCATCACATCCCAACTAGACATCTCAGTGACAAGGTCATCTAGACCTTCCACAAGGCTGAGTTCTAGAAATTCAAATGTTGAATTTTCAATAGGCCCAAACTTCTCCCCAGAACTTGACTCTTATACCCACTTGTCGGTTTCATATCTCCAATTACATGTCAAAACACAATTCTTTTTTTTTTAAACACAATTCTTGATTGAACCTCCTGCTGCCTCAGGCTACCAAACTGCTTCTCCCAATGTCATTCAGTAAATACAATAAGCAGCACCCCAAGTCCATCACTGCTCGACCAGAGGCCATGATATTATCTTTGATGTCTCTCTTTCTCTCACACATCACTTTCAATTCTTTAACCAAGTCTGTCAGTTCTGTCCTCAGAATATATTCCCTCAACTTACATGAGAGCCACCACCATGTCTTACCTAGATTACTACCCTCTCCTTGGAACATACCCCTGCTTCTATCCTGCGATCCTTCTCATCCGGTCACCTTCTCATGCGAGCCCTCCAGCCACTTCCCAGTCCTGCTATGATCCACAGTCCTTACCGCGGCCCCCAAAGGCCTGCATTCTTCAGCCTCTCACCCCATCTCGACTCATCTCTGATTTCCTTACCATTCTTTTTACTGTTCATTCTCTTATCTCCAGGCTTCTCTGATGGCTCAGACAGTAAAGAATTCAGCTGCAATGCAGGAGCTGCAGAAGACGTGGGTTCGTTCCCTGAATCAGGAAGACCTCTGGGGAAGGAAATGGCAACCCAGCCCAATAATCTTGCCTGGAGAATTCCATGAACAGAGGAGCCTGGCAGGCTACAGTCCATAGGGTCGCCAAGAGTGGGACATACTGAGTGCCTGAGTATATACACTTGACTCTGGCCTTCTTGCCTTACCTAGAACACTCAGGAATGGTCCCACTTCTTAAAACTCTTGTGAGGATTAAATGGTTGATATATATACATACACATATGTCTGTGTGTGTGTGTATAAAGTACTTAAGAATTTCATCTTACTCATACTACCTCTGAATCTCTGAATTAATGTGGCATCACCACTGTTTAAAGCCCCCATGTATTTCTTTTTACTTTATCTTTCTTATTACATCATGTGTCATGGGTAGTGTTTAATGGAGAGCCTTCAGAATTGCCCCCACCACAGAACATGGCTTCCAAAATTCCCTCTGCCCAAATATCCTTCTCCCAGAAAGCTACACGGTCCTCAGCCTCACTGCCTTAATGTCTCTACTAAACTTATCTTATTCCTGAGTCTCTAATGATCACACAGTGTAAAACAGCACTCACAGCACATGAAATATAAAGATGGAAAAACAGAAAGTCAGAGGACTTCAAATAGTTCTGACATAAAATTAATTGTGACAAAAGGCATAATTGAGACTTACAACTCTAGGAGTTTTACTTGAATTGATCACTTAATTCTCACATTGGTTTTGTGAATAGATAATATTAATTCCATTTTTTTTAGAGGAGAAATTTAAGACACATAGAATTTACTCACCTGCCCAAGACCACACAACTAAAGTAATATTAATATGTGATGAAGCTAGGATTTGAACCCATGCGTTAAAGTTCCAGAAAAACATCTATTTCTGCTTTATCGACTATGCCAAAGCCTTTGACTGTGTACCAGGCTCCCCCGTCCCTGGGATTCTCCAGGCAAGAACACGGAGTGGGTTGCCATTTCCCTCTCCAATGCATGAAAGTGAAACATGAAAGTGAAGTCACTTAGTCTTGTCTGACTCCTAGTGACCCCATGGACTGCAGCCCACCAGGCTTCTCCTTCTATGGGATTTGCCAGGCAAGAGTACTGGAGTGGGTTGCCACTGCCTTCTCCAGCTGCTGAGCTAGTACCATCAAATGGCAAATGAGGAAACCAAATGTCAAAATGGCAAGAAAACAAACAAACAAACAAACAAAAACCCTCTGGTGTTTGCAAAACTATTATATGGTATGATCAGGAGCAGTGTTCCTTTCACAATATCATGATGCATCTACCTAACACCTGCAAACCTCACACTTAAACAGCTTTTATTTTCTCCTACATGACATATGGTAAAGCTGTATATGTGAAAAAGTTAGGATGAGACAGAAACTGTTCTCAATAATTGATATTTAACTTTTAAATTTTTATTTCTTCTTTTCTTTGTCCTCTTCTACCTCTTCTTTCCCTTCCACCATCCTGTTCTCCTTCTGTTCCCCTCCTCCTCCTCATTTTTGTGTTTAACTGTAACAATCAAGACACGCAACAATATAAGGGATCTTATTATGATTTACTCAGCCACGTTTAACCTATATACAGAGTACATTATGAGGAACGGTGGACTGGAAGAAACATAAGCTGGAATCAAGATTGCCGGGAGAAATATCAATAGCCTCAGATATGCAGATGACACCACCCTTATGGCAGAAAGTGAAGAGGAGCTAAAAAGCCTCTTGATGAAAGTGAAAGAGGAGAGTGAAAAAGTTGGCTTAAAGCTCAACATTCAGAAAACGAAGATCATGGCATCCGGAGAGCACAAGCTGGAATCAAGATTGCTGGGAGAAATATCAATAACCTCAGATATGCAGATGACACCACCCTTATGGCAGAAAGTGAAGATGAACTAAACAGCCTCTTGATAAAGTGAAAGAAGAGAGTGAAAAAGTTGGCTTAAAGCTCAACATTCAGAAAACGAAGATCATGGCATCAGGTCCCATCACTTCATGGGAAATAGATGGGAAAACAGTGGAAACAGTGTCAGACTTTATTTTTGGGGGGCTTCAAAGTCACTGCAGATGGTGACTGCAGCCATGAAATTAGAAGACGCTTACTCCTTGGAAGAAAAGTTATGACCAACCTAGATAGTATATTCAAAAGCAGAGACATTATTTTGCCGACTAAGGTCCGTCTAGTCAAGGCTACGGTTTTTCCTCTGGTCATATATGCATGTGAGAGTTGGATTGTGAAGAAAGCTCAGCAGTGAAGAACTGATGCTTTTGAACTGTGGTGTTGGAGAAGACTCCTGAGAGTCCCTTGGACTGCAAGGAGTTCCAACCAGTCTATTCTGAAGGAGATCAACCCTGGGATTTCTTTGGAAGGAATGGTGCTAAAGCTGAAACTCCAGTACTTTGGCCACCTCATGTGAAGAGTTGACTCATTGGAAAAGACTCTGATGCTGGGAGGGATTGGGGGCAGGAGGAGAAGGGGACGACCAAGGATGAGATGGCTGGATGGCATCACAGACTTGATGGACATGAGTCTGATGAACTCTGAGAGATGGTGATGAACAGGGAGGCCTTGCATGCTGTGATTCATGGGTTCGCAAAGAGTCAGACACAACTGAGTGACTGAACTGAACTGAACTGAAGATAAGTTATTTTCTTCTTCCTCCCTCCCTTCCTACCTTCTTCTCTCTCCTTTCCCTCTTTCTTTCATTCCTATCTTTGTTTATTTTTGTTATTCAACAAGTGCTTGTCTGACAGAGAATTTTGTGTACAAGATGATGAAATTGAGCTTAGTAATAGCAATTAGATTTTTAAAAAAATACTTGGCATGAAGAACATGCAATTAATTAGATCTACAGGAGTTCCCATGGTGCTCTGTTCACTGAGCTTCCTGTGTAACACTTCTGTCAATGTCTCCATAAAATGATAGGAGTCATAGACATGCTGGTTGCATAAAGCAGTGGAAGGATAACCAGCACTTACATGAAATCACCAGCAGTGCTAGTTCAAAATTCATACTCCTATCTTCTCCCTGGATTTACTTAATCAAAATTTATGAGTTGTGTACAAATCTGTGTTTTTAAGAAGCGTTGTTGCTGTTAAGTAGCTTTTGACTCTTTGTGACCCCACTGACTGCAACACACCAGGCTTCCCTGTTCTTCACCATCTCCCGAAGCTTGATCAAACTCATGTCCATTGAGTTGGTAATGCCATCCAAATATCTTGTCCTCCATCAACTCCTCCTCCTACTGCCTTCAATCCCTCTCAGCATCAGGGTCTTTTCTAATGAGTCAGCTCTTCGCATCAGGTGACCATCAGTTCTTCCAATGAATAAATATTCAGAGATTTCCTTTAGGATTGACTGGCTGGATCTCCTTGCAATCCAAGGGACTCTCTAGAGTCTTCTCCAACACCTCAGTTCAAATGTATCAATTTTGGTGCTCATCCTTCTTTACAGTCCAACTCTCACATCCATACATGACTACTGGAAAAACCATAGCGTTGACTAGATGGACCTTTGTTGGCGAAGTAATGTCTCTGCTTTTTAATATGCTCTCTAGGTTGGTCAGAACTTTTCTTCCAAGGAGCAACTGTCTTTTAATTTCATAGCTGCAGTTACCATCTGCCTTGATTTTGGAGCCCAAGAAAATAGTCTCTCACTCTTTCCATTGTTTCCCCATCTATTTGCGATGGAGTGATGGGACCAGATACCAAAATCTTTTGTTTTCTGAATGTTGAGTTTTAAGCCAAATTTTTCACTCTGCTCTTTCACCTTCATCAAGAGGTTCTTTAATTCCTCTTTGCTTTCTGCCATTAGGTTGGTGTCATCTGCATATCTGAGGTTATGGATATTTCTCCCAGCAATCTTCATCCATCCCAGAATTTTGCACGATGTACTGTTCATATAAATTAAATAAGTAGGGTGACAATATACAGCTTTTATGTATTCCTTGTCCAATTTGGAACCAGTCCATTGTTCCATGTCTGATTTTAACTGTTGCTTCTTGACCTGCAAACAGGTTTCTCCGGAGACAGGTAAGGTGGTCTGGTATTCCCATTTCTTGAAGAATTTTCCACAGTTTGTTGTGATCCACACAACCAAAGGCTTTAGCATAGTCAATGAAGCAGATGTTTTTCTGGAATTCTCTTGCTTTTTCTATGATCCCACGGATGTTGACAATCTGGTCTCTGGTTCCTCTGCCTTTCTGAAATCCAGGTTGAACATCTGGAAGTTCTTGGTTCACGTGCTGTTGAAGTCTAGTTTGGAGAATTTTGTGCATTACTTTGCTAGCATGTAAAATGAGTGTAACTGTGTGGTAGTTTGAACATTCTTTAGCACTGTATTTCTTTGGGATTAGAATGAAAACTAATCTTTTCTAGTCCAGCCACTGCTGTGCTTTCCAAATTTGCTGGCATATTGAGTGAAGCAGTTTCACAGCATCATCTTTTAGGGTTTGAAATAGCTCAACTGGAATTGCATTTGGAAAAGGTAATGGCACCCCACTCCAGTACTCTTGCCTGGAAAATCCCATGGATGGAGGAGCCTGGTAGGCTGCAGTCCATGGGGTCAGTAGGAGTCAGACACGACTGAGCGACTTCCCTTTCACTTTTCACTTTCATGCATTGGAGAAAGAAATGGCAACACACTCCAGTGTTCTTGCCTGGAGAATCTTAGGGATGGGGGGAGCCTGGTGAGCTGCTGTCTCCTTGAATGGCATGGGTCACACAGAGTCAGACACGACTGAATTGACTTAGCAACAGCAACATCAACTGGAATTCCATCAATTCGTTAGCTTTGCTCATAGTGATGTTTCCTAAGGGCCACTTGACTTCTCACTCCAGGATGTCTGGCTCTAGGTGAGTGATCACATCATCATGATAATCTGAGTCATGAAGATTTTTTTGTATAGTTCTTCTGTGTATTCTTTCCACCTCTTCTTAATATCTTCTGCTTCTGTTAGGTCCATTCCATTTCTGTCCTTTATTGAGCTCATCTCTGCATGAAATGCTCCCTTAGCATCTCTAATTTTCTTGAAGAGATCTCTCGTCTTTCCCATTCTGTTGTTTTCCTCTGTTTCTTTGCATTGATCACTTAGGAAGTCTTTCTTATCTCTTCTTGCTGTTCTTTGGAACTCTGCATTTAAATGGCTATATCTTTCTTTTTCTTCTTTTCCTTCTACTTCTCTTTTCTCTGCTATTTGTAAGGCCTCCTCAGACAACCATTTTGCCTTTCTTTTTCTTAGGTATGGTTTTGATCACCAATTCCTGTACAATGTTAGGAACCTCTGTCTATAGTTATTCAAGCTCTGTCTTTCAGATAACAAGCATTATCATTACTAATTTTCACTCTTAGTTCTAAGAATCTTCATCTTGAGATATGGTCTCTACCCCCAATTACTAACCCCATGTGTATAGGAGCCCAAATGAAAAAAAATAAATATCAAGAATAAAGCTTCTTAAAGAGGTCTTTAAAATCTCTCAAGATTCAGGAAATTTTCTTTACTCTGCAGTCCCCTTTAGTCTTGCTACTTGTCCTTGATTATCCTACTCTGCCGAGTTACTTGATCTGATTTTATTCAGAAGGTCCCCTCTATCCTAAGGATTATTTTTTAATGACAACAAAAAAGTGGCATTCTATTTCAGGTTCCACTCAAACACCAAATTAACCTAATCTAAGCATCCTAGCCCCATGGGGGTATCTAAAAATAGATATGGAAGCTAGTAATTATTGATACCATCCTCAGTGGTATTAAAAAAAAAACACTTAAAACACATGATTTGAGGTTACTTCTTTCATTTCATTGTCACCATTTCTACCCCACCTCTATCAACATTCATTTGAGCTATATAAAATTGTTTGCAGTTCTTCAAATGCAGCTTTATGCTCATCAATGTCATATCATCCAAAACAATCTTTCCTAAAAGCTACAAGTCCCTTCCCCATGATGAGACTAATTTATATCTGTAGTTCTTTGGTGCCCTCTGCCCCCATCAAAGCACTTTTCACAGTGAATTATGATCTTCACTAAAAAGTAAACTCCTTCATACAGGAAACTGTGCTTCTGATGTATTCCCATTCAAAGCACAAGGCCATATTCTTAGGATATGCTTATTACAAGTTAGAGGGATAGGTAGTTGGATGCTTGGATGCTATAGGCACTCACCTCACAGGTGGTAGTGTCTGGGACAGGAAGAAAAAACTTCATAAAAAATGATGACATCTGAGGAAGATCTTGAAGTGATGGGGAAACTAGAGTGGAAGGGCAGATATCCCTCTCCATCACAATAGCCAGTAACACTTTTTTGCATTATGAAACTCTCTGAGCTGCATGACAACAATTTCCTAATGAATCTTACTCTATCCAGTAAGTTCTATCTCTTAACCATTTTTCTATGCAGTCTTACTAAAATGAAAATCTGAATATGTCCTGCTTCTTAATGTAGTTTGAAAGGTTATTCATAATCTGGCTACTGCTTAACTCTCTTGATTTTATCTCTCAGCCCTCCCCACCTGGAACACTGTGTTCTAACCATATACTAATAATTCCTGGCAAATGCCACACTTGTTCTTTTATCTGTGCACTTTTGTACCAAGAATACTCATTCTCTTATTCTTGTCTGAATAACTCCTAGTGCTCCTTCAGGTCTCAGTTTCTATAGGACTCAGTTTTTCATCATTGTCTTGGGAATGACTAGATCAGGTCACCACCATATACTCTCACAATGCCTTGCATTTATCATTGCTTTAATGAAGTAATTATCTGTGAAATATCTGTCTTCCCAAAATATTATAAACTGCAAAAGAGGAAGGAACTGGTGTTTTTTTTTTTCATTACTGCTTCCTCAGTGTCTGTCATAGTGTTTGGCACATAATAAAGCTCTCACTAAATATACATGAGAGAACAAATACATGATGGATTGAATGAACATGACACCTGCAGTTTAACCACTCACTAGTTCTTGCCACACGCATTGCAAGTGCCCTAACATATAAGATACTGTATTTCCCTAAAGCTATATCTTAGAACTGCATTATAGAACAATGACTGAGTACCAAAAAAAATCACATCTATGAATAACAACATATCACAAAATCAAACTCTCAAAAGCTGTAAACATTTAGAAACATAAAAATTGGACTCTTTGTCCAATAAAACAGACTTACATCTACTTGTTATAGTGGCTGGAGCCCCAAAGTAAAATAAAACATCACATAAAATCAACTTCTACTACGTTATAAAGTTTTACTAGCTAAAACAAACACAAGGAATGAAATTATGCTTCCTAAGGGAAGCATTTCTAGAATTTATAAGTTTTTACAGGGAGATTAGGATGACCATAATCACTCAATCATCTTAAGATTTGCTATCCTTTAGGCTGATATTAAAGATCAACATTCAAAAAACTAAGATCATGGTGACCCAGTCGCATCACTTCATGGCAAATAGATGGGGAAACAGTGGCTGCAGATGGTGACTGCAGCCATGAAATTAAAAGACACTTGCTCCTTGGAAGCAAAGTTATGACCAATCTAGACAGCATATTAAAAAGCAGAGTTATTACTTTTCCAACAAAGGTCTGTCTAGTCAAAGCTATGGTTTTTCTAGTAGTCATGTATGGATGTGAGAGTTGGACTATAAAAAAAGCTGAGCACCGCAAGAATTGATGCTTTTGAACTGTGTTGTTGGAGAAGACTCCTGCAAGTCCCTTGGACTGCAAGGAGGTCCAACCAGTCCATCCTAAAAGAGATCAGTCCTGAGTGTTCATTGGAAGGACTGATGTTGAAGCTGAAACTCCAATACTTTGGCCACCGTATATGAAGAACTGACTCATTTGAAAGGACCCTGATGCTGGGAAAGATTGATGGCAGGAGGAGAAGGGGACAACAGAGGATGAAATGGTTGGATGGCATCAGCAACTCAATGGACATCGGTTTGGGTGAACTCCAGGAGTTGGTGATGGACAGGGAGGCCTGGTGTGCTGTGGTCCATGGGGTCGCAAAGAGTTGGACATGAGTGAGCGACTGAACTGAACTGAACTGAGGTTGATATTACTCAACGGAGCATACAAATATTTGCAGTCTTCATTAGGGATCTTAGTTGAGAGGGTTTAGAAGACTGGAATCACCCATTATCTAATAATATAATTAACCAATATTTTTCCCTATGCCTTTTGAATTTCTTTATAGATTCAGGTACATCAGATCAAGGGTCAGATGGTAAATATTTTAGAATTTGTATATGGTCTCTGATGTGACTACTCAACTCTGCAGATATAGCAGAGAAGCAGACACTATGTAACTGAATAGATGTTGCTGTGTTCCAATAAAATTTTATTTAGAAAAACTAAGCAGTGGCAGATTTGGTGTACAGGCCAAACTTCAGGCCACTGCTAAGCAGACAATTGCTGTTTTAACCACCTAGCATACATAAACTAAAATATTTATATAAAAATAACTTACTAAAACAATTACATAAAATTGATGCTATTATTTCTGTTTCAGGATAGGGAAAGGAAAGAAAACTTAGCATAGTTTGAAAGTGTTCTGTGTTACAGGCACTATATTAACTTCTTGATTTATAGCTATTTTCTTATTTAAACTTTACACAATCCAATGGGGTAGGTTTTATTACTACCCTTACTTTCAGAAGAGGGAACTGAGGACAGCAGGTAGCCTGTCCACATAATGTAGTTAATAAACAAAAGTCTGAAATCTTTCTATGATACTGAGATCTTTCTATGATGGAGGAACCTACCACTACTTAAAAAAAAAAAAAAATCACAGTGGGTGGTGAAGATAAGCACTGCTGCTTAGGTTCAAGGGAAAAACCATATAGAAGTATTTAAACCTAACAGATAATATCAGAAAAGATATGATAAAATCTCTACCCCTAAAGGACTTTAAATTTAAACTGGAATTAAAAGTACAATTCATAAAGTAACTGTAGAAGAAAAGACACACAATGGAAGGCTCAGTCAAATTTTTCAGTAGCTCAGAAAAGAAGGGACTAATATAGATCACAAGAATATTTAAAGTAAACATTTTTATAAAAGTACTAAGAAAAAGTTCAAAACCAAAGCATATCTGTGGTACTAATTTGATTGTTATCACAGGCTAGAAGACAATTTCAAGTTAACAATGTTATTTTGAAGAGAGACTGATACTCTACCCTAAAGGACTTTAAATTTAAACTGGAATTAAAAGTACAATTCATAAAGTAACTGTAGAAGAAAAGACACACAATGGAAGGCTCAGTCAAATTTTTCAGTAGCTCAGAAAAGAAGGGACTAATATAGATCACAAGAATATTTAAAGTAAACATTTTTATAAAAGTACTAAGAAAAAGTTCAAAACCAAAGCATATCTGTGGTACTAATTTGATTGTTATCACAGGCTAGAAGACAATTTCAAGTTAACAATGTTATTTTGAAGAGAGACTGATCTGTAATTCACTGTGAAGGTACAGTGAGTTCTGCTTGTTTATTTTCCTTGTTTTTGTGATATTAATTTCCTATAATCTCCAAGCACAGTATAGCACTGTCTACTGCTCTAAACGTCTTTGTTATAACATTCCTTCCATAGATACACTTTCTTTTTTCACAAAGTCACACATTCTTCAAAGTCAAACACAGACTTCCAAGATTTTCTTAGAAAATAAAACGTCATTTTCAGTTGCAGTTCCCTTAGAACATTGTACTTCCCTGGTGGCTTAGATTGTCAAGTGTCTGCCTACAATGCGGGAGACCCGGGTTCAGTCCCTGGGTTGGGAAGATCTCTTAGCAGAGGAAATGGCAACCCACATCAGTACTCTTACCTGGAAAATCCCATGGACGGAGGAGCCTGGTAGGCTCCACGGGGTCACAGAGTCAGACATGACTGAACGATTTCACTTTCTTTAGAACATTATCTGTATCCCATTTTTCTCCCTCCTTTCCTAAAGTTAACCTTTAAAATAAAGTTGGTAAATATCTTTCCCACCCACCTTTTTACATTTTTACTGAATCCGTGCTTTTAAGACTGCAAAAATGGCACCATATGTACTTATTCTGTCACTTGCTCGTCACTGAAAGTTTGAAGACTTTGAAACTTTTGTTCGCAAGTTTTGTTCATTCTCCAGACGTAGTACCTGAAGTTTATTGATCTATTCTTTACACTTTTCTAGATGTTGATATTTCCTCATTTATTCATCTGGTTCCCCCAAAACAGAAATTTTGATTTTATCAGTTTTGTGATTCTTGGGTTTTTTTTTTTCCCCACTATTACAGTGTATAATTGATACTTCTATGCATGTTGAACGGAGAAGGCAATGGCAACCCACTCCAGTGTTCTCTTGCCTGGAGAATCCCAGGGACGGGGGAGCCTGCCGTCTCTGGGGTCGCACAGAGTCGGACACAACTGAAGTGACGCAGCAGCAGCAGCAGCATGCATGCTGAATCAAAGTTTCCCTAGAGCTCATACTTACATGTGGCATTAATGAATTCACAGAAATATGCCAAAATGCACATAGAAAAACACTTCTTGCAGAACTCTTTACAAAATGAAAATTGAATATGGTCAAATTATATGCATCAATAGCAGACAGATATGTAAGTTTTAATATATCTGTGCAATGTTATTAGGAGAATGGGGTAGACTGATCAGTTTATCTATCTGCCTATCTTCAGAAAAAAATGCCCCAAATTGTTTGCTCAGTGAAAAAATCATTCCAAAACTAAATACAAATCTATCTCAATTTTCATATGTCAAAAATAAAATTAATAATGTATATGCATAGCTAGAAAAAAAAATCCCTAGAGAATTAGTTAAGAAATTTATGTTAGTGGTTGTCCATGTTGTATAGAATGGACATATATTTTCTCTATTCTGTAGTCCTGTAGTTCTAGATAATGCATTATTTAATCTACATCTATAACCAGGATAAACACATAGATACAATTTATTTTTATCTGGATAATAGCACATTTAGATTTTCTGGCTACTAGTAATCCTTATAAGGACTACTTCTTCTACTAATTCCTAACTCATTTCTGGTTTTAGCACAACAAAGCAGAATCTTTCATAGATTACTGCACACCCCTCCTTGCCATGCCTTGAGATTTCTCAAAGTTGAAATTAATTATACTCAGGACTTCTCTGGTGGTCCATGGCTAAGACTCCACACTCTTAAGTGTAAGGGACCCAGGTTCAATCCCTAGTCAGGCAACTAGATCCCACATGCCATAACTAATGATCTTGCATGCCACAACAAAGATCAAGGATCCCAGGTGCTGCAACTAGGAACTGATGCAACCAAGTTAACTAATTAATTAAAATTCATTACCCTTACTAATATTTTTTTTTACCAAGAGCCCTTCTAACACAATCATATTATTTTTCCTGGACCTGGTTCTTAATTTCCTTCTAGATTAATCATGGGATTTCAGGTAAAGAAAATTATAAAATTCTAAACAAGGTGCCCAATGAAGCAGAAGAGTTACTGTCTCCTGGAGAAATATATTTGGGTGCCCAACCAAGTTTCCTTAGGATGGCATTTACTTGGGTGCATCAAACATTATCCAAACACCAGACTCTTCTTGCCTGTTCAGTCGCTTCAGTCATGTCTGACTCTTTGCAACCCTATGGAGTGTAGCCTGAGAGGCTCCTCCATCTATGGGGATTCTCTAGGAAAGAATATTAAGAAGATTGCCATGTCCTCCTCCAGGGGACAGTCCCAATCCACGGATCAAACCTGTGTCTCCTGCATCTCCTGCATTGCATGCAGTTTATTTACTCACTGAACTACCTGGGAAGCCTGATTCTTCTTCTTTAATAATCATAAAAATTAATTTCCCTATTATTCCAAAATTTATATTCAAGATAATAATGTTTAGGAAGAACTACACATATTCCATCAGCTGCTGTTCACTAGGCATTATATGTAAGGAACTGAGCACATTGTAGCCAATAAGACATATAAGCTCAAAGTCCAGCATCTCAGCACTAAGTCTCAAATAACATCATCCAAATCAGATGGGGATAAGGCTTGAGTGTAATCCATTATGTTCAGCTCTTGGAGCACAATTCCTCTTAATCTATGAACATATAAACCTAAAGAGACACATTATCTTACCTCCACCTTCTCAACAAATAATGATAACCCACTCCAGTATTCTTGCCTGGAAATTTTCATGGACAGAGGAGCCTGATGGGCTACAGCCCACAGGGTCCCAAAAACTCAGACACAACTGAGTGACTGAGAACACACAAACACACTAGACACACACACAGACATAGGATAACAGTTATCTACATATGTAGATAGGAAGGTCAACCTTCCTATCTAGAGCTTAGGGTTCTTTTCCAAGATCACTGGAAGAATTCAGATCCTTGATGTTGTAGGACTAAGGCTCTTGGTTTCTATAGGCTACCTCTCTACTAGTCAAAGGCAATTTACAACATGACTCTGCTTTCTTCTAGGACAGCAAGAAACATTTCTCTTTAAACAGCGTATCTGATTAGATCAGGCTCATCTAGTTTTGTTTTTTTTTTAAGTTCTCCTTTGACTAACTTAAAATCAATTGAGTAGGGACCTTAATTACATCTGAAAATTCCTCTATATGTATATATCCCTTAAGGTTAGGACGAAAATGACCATCTCACTCCCAACTTCCCCATCATGACATATGTATATATACATACACAGACATATTTAGTAGTAAATCATAAAGTTTTCCCAAGATACATCCATATACTTGCATGATTTTCTTAAGTGGTGCTAAACAGGCTTAGTTTATCAGCAGAGAATACTGGTAGTGGAACTGATCCAAAGAAAGAAGATGATGAGGTCCCTAAAGGATTTTCAACATTAAGAACCAGGAGATACTCAGAGGAAGAAGAGAGATCCTTATCAGACACTCGGAGTAGATGATACAGACATCAGGACCAAGACATGAAACACAAAGGCACAGCTAATCATCCTCTGGGCTAAAGGAAACAGAAATCACAATGGAAAGATTGTTTTAAGAAGTTCTCAGAGGAGCATAATTGCTCACATTTTAACTAACCAAGAAGTGGTAATCAGACAGATCTTCTGGGAAAGTTTACCAACTGAGACTACACTTAATCTGGAGATGGACAGATACACTAGAGCAATCTGAGGCACACACAGCCCCTCTCCCTGCCACCTTCCAGGTATGGTTCTCAAACGACAACAAGGACAATTTTCTATTTCATATGGACCAAGATTCTGTGTTTAAATGAAATGACAATCCTGTTGTATTACCTTTCTATTGCTTCTTGTAACAAATTACCATAATTTCCTAGATGAAAAAAAACATGTATTTGTTACTTTATAATTCTATCATTGGGCTGTATTCCTTTTGGAGGCTCTAGAAGAATCTGTTTTCTTGCCTTTTCCAGTTTCTAGAGGTGATCTGCAATATTTGGTTCATGGTCCCTTCCTCTACCTCCAAAGTCAGCAGCCCAGCATATTAAAATCTCTCTTCTATTCAGATATTCCTGTCTCCATTATATAATGATATTTTTTATTATATTGGACCTATTTAGATTACCCAAGATAATATTCCCATCTGAAAATCCTTAGCTCAACTATATCTGCAAAGTCTCTTTAGTCATGTAAGGCAACATGTCACAGGTGTGGGGATTAACATGTGGACACTGTGAGGGCCATTATTCTGCTTACGATACCAGTCAAATATTGCCTTTCTAATATTCGAACTTAATTAGTTCATTTGACTGCTGACAAAAATACTCAGTAATATATTAATGAGTTTGCTTATAAAGTTTATCTGCAATATATTTCTACAGACTTCTATGCTCTAAGAAAATTAATAGTGGGATTGTAATTAACAAATATGCTATCTGACAAAAAGTGTTAAGAAACATCATGTTCCTAAGGAGTTTCTTCAAAGCATTCACACAGCATCTAATTTTTTCTTATAACTGTCACTTAAAGGAAAAGTGGATATTATCACAGCCATTTTCAAGGCAGGAAACTAAAGCATACAATGGGTTAAGTGGCTTTCCCTACATCTCTCAGGGAGGAATACTGAAGGAGTTATGAATAGAACTCATCCTCCTCTATCCCCATTCAGTAGCTTAAAAGCTAGGAATAATGGTTACAATGATTCATACTGACTAATATTTCTTCTCCAGAGCACAGCAAATCCAAAAGAGAAATTATCACAGACATATTAATATGCTTTTGGTTATTTTTTTAAAAACTCCTGGTTTCAATAAAGCTCTAAAGAAGTATAGAGAACATGTTTCAACCTGTTTGGGAAATCTACTTGACCCTGAGTCATTTATAAACATGACTTTAAATTTTAAAAACATGCATTGTTAATATAACTGGCAGATAAGAACAAAAAGTAAAGAAATAATGGATGTGCCTTAATTACAGGTATACAGACACAGTAGCGTAATGCGAGGCTAAGCTACCTGGTGGAAAGAGCTGGAGACTCAGACAGAATTTGGTTAGCATGCCAGTTCTTCTATGTTTACCAGCTGTGTAATCTTGGACAAGTCACTTATCCTCTCAGGTTCCTTATCTTAAAAATACAATAGCTATTTTACAGAGTTGATATGAACATTTAAAATAATGTGTGTAAAGTTTATACGTATAACTGAATCACTTTGCTGAACAAGTGAAACTAACACAACATTGTTAATCAACTGTGTTGTTGTCATTGTTGTTATTGTTTAGTCACTAAGTCCTGTCTGACTCTTTTGCAACCCCATGGGCTATAGCTTGCCAGGCTCCTCTGTCCACAGGATTTCCCAGGCAAGAACACTGGAATGGTTGGCCATTTCCTTTCCCAGGGCATCTTCCAGACCCAAGGATCCAACCTGTGTCTCCTCCATTGCTGGCAGATTCTTTATTGTCAGAGATTCCAGGGAAGTCCATCTAATCAACTCCATTCCAATACAAAATAAAAATTAAAAAACATAATATATGTAAAATACCTAGCACATAAAAGCATTTAATAACTTTCCTACTTAGGAAAAACCTAAAATATACAAGCAGATTTTCCTGCTGAAAATATTTGCAGGGATACTGATATGCTGCCCAGATTCCACCTCACAGAAGAAGGATTTATTCCCCAACTCCTAAGAGTGCTGCTTATGGAAATCTGTTTGTTGTAAGCAATGATAAATGGGCATTCTCTTGGATGAAGAGAGAGCTTCCTCACCCAATACCCATGGCTAAGGCCTCTGCTGAGAGTGCTTACCGGCTCAGCTCCCCCTCTGTCCAGTCCTGCTTCTTCCACTTCCCTTCTGTCTCACGGGTTTGATCTCAGTAGCACCCCCTAGAAGCTCCTATACCTTAGTCAGTTGGGAGGCATTTTCTCAGGGAACCCCATCCAGCAACAAGGTTGAAGGGTGTGTTGTTCAGCCTCTCTTACGGATCTCACCATCATTATCCTCCACAGGGGCACAAGTGTGTGTGACGGCACCCAAACACTGTTCAGCTGCTCTGCCTAGGACTGAAGAGTAAGGATCCTTAAGCCTTACTTCTACCAAGGAGCTGACAGAAGTAATATTTCCTACTATCAAGGAGCCAGAATAAGTGTGACCCCTTTATTCCTGCTCTGTTTTACCCCTCTCAACATCTTTCATTCATAAGCTTCTGTGAAGATCAGATTCAATAAGCAACAATATTGCTTATGTTAAGATTGAGGTCTGGGGGTTGCTTTATAATACTCCAGGAAAAAAAAGAAGGATAAATGAAACATGACCAGTAAAATGGTGATCATTAATGAACCTGGGTGACTGGTACAAGGAAGTCCATTACACTATTCTCTCTACTTCTGCAATATGTTTGGAATTTTCAATAATAGAAGTTGGATATTAGTATGCATTACAAAATTACATGCATGTACTTTATAAAAATACATTTAAGGTATATATATATATATATTTAAAATTTATTCTTTAATTGGAGGAAAATTACTATACATTTGTATTGTTTCTGCCATACAAAGCAAATCAGTCATAACTATATATATATCACCTGTCTCTTGAGTATCCCTCCCCTCCCCTCATTTTACCCCTCTAGGTCTTTGCAGAGTGATGGCACTGCTCCCTGTGTTATACAGCAACTTCCTCTCCCAACTAGCTATCTATTTTACACATGGTAGTGTATATATATCAATGCTACTCTCTCAATTAATCCCACTCTCTCTTCCCCTACTGTGTCCATAAATCCATTCTCTACATTTGTGTATCCGTTCCTTCCCTGCAAATAGGTTCATCAATACCATTTTTCTAGATTCCATATATATGTGTTAATATACATTATTTGTTTTTCTCTTTCTGGCTTACTTCACTCTGTATAACAGGCTTTGGGTGCATCTACCTCACTAGAACTGACTCAAATTCATTCTTTTTTATGACTGAGTAATATTCCATTGTCTGTACCATATCTTCTTTATCCATCTGTCTGCTGATGGACATCTAGGTTGCTTCTATGTTTAAGCTATTGTTAATAGTGCTGCTATGAACACTGAGGCACATGTGTCTTTTTCAATTATGTTTTTTCATAATTACATAATATATGGAAAGCATGTATTTAATGATCAATTTTAAGACAGGTTTAACAATATAACTAAATTCTGCTTATGTTAAGCAAATAAATCTAAGAAAGGATGGTGAAATTCATATTTACCAAGCAGATAAATAGATGTCTCTTATACACATCTAGACAAAGCTTCTGTGAAGATCAGATTCAATAAGCAACAATATTGCTTATGTTAAGATTGAGGTCTGGGGGTTGCTTTATAATACTCCAGGAAAAAAAAGAAGGATAAATGAAACATGACCAGTAAAATGGTGATCATTAATGAACCTGGGTGACTGGTACAAGGAAGTCCATTACACTATTCTCTCTACTTCTGCAATATGTTTGGAATTTTCAATAATAGAAGTTGGATATTAGTATGCATTACAAAATTACATGCATGTACTTTATAAAAATACATTTAAGGTATATATATATATATATTTAAAATTTATTCTTTAATTGGAGGAAAATTACTATACATTTGTGTTGTTTCTGCCATACAAAGCAAATCAGTCATAACTATATATATATCACCTGTCTCTTGAGTATCCCTCCCCTCCCCTCATTTTACCCCTCTAGGTCTTTGCAGAGTGAATGGCACTGCTCCCTGTGTTATACAGCAACTTCCTCTCCCAACTAGCTATCTATTTTACACATGGTAGTGTATATATATCAATGCTACTCTCTCAATTAATCCCACTCTCTCTTCCCCTACTGTGTCCATAAATCCATTCTCTACATTTGTGTATCCGTTCCTTCCCTGCAAATAGGTTCATCAATACCATTTTTCTAGATTCCATATATATGTGTTAATATACATTATTTGTTTTTCTCTTTCTGGCTTACTTCACTCTGTATAACAGGCTTTGGGTGCATCTACCTCACTAGAACTGACTCAAATTCATTCTTTTTTATGACTGAGTAATATTCCATTGTCTGTACCATATCTTCTTTATCCATCTGTCTGCTGATGGACATCTAGGTTGCTTCTATGTTTAAGCTATTGTTAATAGTGCTGCTATGAACACTGAGGCACATGTGTCTTTTTCAATTATGTTTTTTCATAATTACATAATATATGGAAAGCATGTATTTAATGATCAATTTTAAGACAGGTTTAACAATATAACTAAATTCTGCTTATGTTAAGCAAATAAATCTAAGAAAGGATGGTGAAATTCATATTTACCAAGCAGATAAATAGAGCTTATTAGACATCTTACCACATAGTTCTCAAGTACATTTTTTAAGTTGTTGGGGCTTTCCTTAAAAGCAAACCATAAAGCAATTCAGACTAAACCTAAAAGAGATTTACTTTTCATGTTAAAAGTCCAATATGCAGCTCTTCTATGCATTACACAGACTTTAGGATTATTGATATATTATAATGTACTGAAAATTATTCCAATTTTTAGAAGTTCAACTTTCTAAATGTCTTTTTGAAAACAATGAGTTATTTTAATGTTTATAAAACCTGGCATAACCACATCTTTCTTTCTCCTCAACCCTTATAAAGGATCTTGGAGACTCAATAATTGATGCCACTTATGTTATTTAAATTTTGGTCAAAACAGCTCTGTTCTATATTTATATATAATGATTAAGTGTTAAGTTAGAATCACGATAAGAGAATGTACTATGTGACTCAAATATTCAGTATGCTTAGAGTGGTATTATTTCTAACTCTCAAATGTTTATTTTAAGTGTACAGTGATGAAAAAACCCAGAAGAGTTCAAATATACTATGCAAACACATTTCCTATCTTTGTATTCTTCTACTTTTCCAGGTCTTTCTGAAATTTGAGATCTCTGTCAACCGAGGAAATTTAATCAAAACTTTGGAGAATATAATCATTGAGAAAATGATTTTTCTCAAAAGAACTTGGTTATTTTAATAATTATAGAACTGTCCTAAGGGCTTCCTATAGCCAGTTATTATTATAAAGAAATGTTCTTTATATAAATAAATAAGACTGGGTTGACCTGAAACAAAAGAAGGGTATGGAACATTCTAAAGACAAACACATAAATGGTGTAGTTAGGAGCTAGTCTAATAGCCTATGAAAACTGAATTTTTAAAACATTTTACCCAGCTCTGGATTACTCCTAAAATAAACAAGCAAATAAAATCCAAGTATGTATAAATGTTTTTTAAAAAACACAACATGCATTTTATAAAATATATGCATGTGGCACCCAGTCCTACAGGAGACACAAGAGATTTGAGAAGAATTTGGTATGGCATCCAGTCCCATCACTTCATGGCAAATAGATGGGGGAATAATGGAAACAGTGAGAGACTTTATTTTCTTAGGCTCCAAAATCACTGAAGATGGTGACTGTAGCCATGAAATTAAAAGACGCTTGCTCCTTGGAAGAAAAGCTATGACCAACCTAGGCAGCATATTAAAAAGCAGAGACATTACTTTGCCAACAAATTTTGTCTAGTCAATGCTATGGTTTTTCCAGTAGTTATGTATGAATGTGAGAGTTGAACCATAAAGAAACCTGAGTGTCAAAGAATTGATGCTTTTGAACTGTGGTGTTGGAGAAGACTCTTGAGAGTCCCTTGGACTGCAAGGAGATCAAACCAATCAACCCTAAAGGAAACCAGTCCTGAATATTCATTCGAAGGACTGATGAAGTTCCAATCCTTTGGCCACCTGATGCAAAGAACTGACTCACTAGAAAAGCCCGTGATGCTGGGAAAGACTGAAGGCAGGAGGAGAAGGGAATGACAGAGGATGAGATGGTTGGATGGCATTGCTGACTTGATGGATATGAGTTTGAGCAAGCTCCAGGGGTTGGTGATGGACCAGAATGCCTGGCATGCTGCAAAGAGTCAGACACAACTGAGAGACTGAACTAAACTGGGTTCTAGTACTAAATTGGACTTCCCTAGTGGCTCAGATGGTAAAGAGCCTGTCTACAATGCAGGAGACCCAGGTTCGATCTCTGGGTCGGGAAGATCCCCTGGAGAAGGAAATGGCAATCCCTCCAGTACTATTGCCTGAAAAATCCCATGGACAGAGGAGCTCGGCAGGCTACAGTCCATGGGGTCGCAAAGAGTCAGACATGACTGAGTGACTTCACTAGTGACTAGTACTAAATTTGCCATAAACTAGTGTTGTGACCCTGGTAACTTAATTTTTCTAAATCTCAGTTTCTTCATCTGTAAGATGAAGGGTCCCTACTGTTATTGCATTCTAACATTTAGGAATCAAGCATTATATTTTCAATATTCATAGGCAATGGAAAAATTAAAGCAATTAGGCAAAGAGATATTGAATAGAAATTAAACAGTGTCAGGCACCAAAATTAAAGTTTAATACTTTTTCCAAAAAGTGACAATGACTATTTCATAAAATATTTCACTCTGTATATTCCTGAAACATTTATCCCCCTTTGTTATATTTAACATACACTTTACATGTATGAGCAAATTCCAGGAGATAGTGAAGGACAGGGAACCCTGGCATGCCACAGTCCATGAGATATCAAAGAATTGGACATGACTTGGAGACTGAACAACAATACTTTGCATAAGGCTTTGCAGAGATGCATCTGGTTCCAGAAATGACAAGTGTTTATTGAACCACTATCAAAAATAGTGCTTTGTTAAGAACCAAGTGCTCTGAGACTTAAAGATGGAGGAAGAGACATAGCACATACACATATACTCCTATAAAATTATACCATTACTTTTTGTTACATATGAACTACATTACTCTGGCAACACCAAAGTTAATCACTGCAACCAAAATGTGAGAGGGTTGTTTTTTTTTTTTTTTATGCCCCCCATGGTAAGAAAGAAACAAAGCAACTGATTCTTGTTAAGTATCTGAGTTAAGTAATGAAACACGTAAAGAAATATAACAAATATAAATGGAAATGTATAAATTGCCATTTCTTTCCCTCAAAGAAGATCTTGAGAACAGAATGGGAAAGGAGAATTACTATAACTGATAATAAACATTTAAGATTCTCAGTTGGCTAGGTGCTATAGTGGCTATAAGTTAAGGAATGGTAATAATCTACAGGGCTTCCCTGGTGGCTCAGTTGTAATGAACCTGCCTCCTAACACAGGAGATGCAGTTTCGATCCCTGGGTCAGGAAGATCCCCTTAAGAAGGAAATGATAACCTACTCCAGTATTTTGTCTGGGAAATCCCATGGACAGAGGAGCCTTGCAGGCAATAACACATGGGCTCACAAAAGTGTTGGACACAATTTAGCAACTAAACAATAACAACAACTAATTTGAAACATATTATACCTAGCTTCTTTAGATTTCCAAAAAGTTATCAGTAGTATTTTATGATCAGTCCTATTTCTTCTCCATTCGAATTACTCCATTAATGAATGACTTTTTAGAATAAATGACTGTGAAGTAAACTGAAAAATCATGTAAGTCACAGGTAAGCAACAGATAAATTCAGGGTTCCCCCCACCACCACCAATTAATGCCAAGTTGTTTCTTCAGGATATGCAGCATTGTATAAAACTCTCAGGCAGGTTAGATCATGAATCAACAAGTATTTATGAAATTCCTATATTCTACAATACTATATTCCATGTGGTAGGACAGACCTCAAAAATGCTGTGGGATCCTAAGGATTTTAACTTTAGTTTCCTTTAGTTGAGGAAACAAAACACTAACACCGTTTCTTCCGGACACCACTGGCACACACCTGCTCCCTTATATGTATATGCCTATTCAAAATTTACCTGCCAATGTCTGCATTGACCTCTTGAAACCCACTTCTCTGAAAAAGAAACCAAACAACTAAAAGAAACATATCTTTTTGCTCTTAAAGAACCCAGGGTCTCTGTTTTTCTTTTTCACAACAGTGTTCATTTTAGAAAATATGCACCTGCTAAAAGTAACCATGTAAAAAGTAAAAAGGGAGGCAGAAAAGGAGGAAACACAGACAGAATAGAGGAGGATTTAGGCATTCAACATTTATCCAAAGAAGGGTATCAGCACTTTAATTTTATAATGTCATGAGTATAAGCATATGAAAATTGGGTTAATGACACAAAGCTCTTTGAAATATGGCAAAGCATTCCCAAATTTGAATTCTTTCATGTAAAAATCCACTGTATTAAAATGTATTATATATATCCTTTCTGTTACCAAAAGGATTTTGATTGTACTCTAAGTTGTCACTGATGAGAATAATTTGAAAAACTGGGAGTGAGGAACAGCAATAAAAAGGAGATAAGACAAATGGCAGAGTAGGTAAAGAAGTTATTCCATCAGACCCTACTCCCTTTTGTATTTTGAGGAGACAGATTGCTGGCATATATATAAAGTATGCTTCCAGTATACTGTAAGATCGTTTCACTAGGATCACATTGACAATGAGGCGGTAGAAATCAATAACCACATGTTATAACACTGGAATCTGAAATAGGATCATATACTGAAAAAGACCTCTCAGTACGAATATTACCTTTGAAAAAGCAAATAAATACACAGCCATGACACTGAAACTAAGGGAGATAGAAAGTATAAGAAATGTCTAATGATCAACTGATTATAATGCTCATTATTGCTCATTAAAACGTATACCATTCATCTCTAACCCTCTATATAGTATTAAGTCTCTATTTTTTACTTTAGTGAATCAAGCTTATGTATTTAATATCCTTTTTAAATTTGTGACCTCAAGGGTTTCCCTGGTGGTTCAGCTTGCCAATGCATGAACCCTGGGTTTGATTCCTAGGCCAGAAATATCTCCTGGAGGAGGAGATGGTAACCCACTCCAGTATTCTTGCCTAGAGAATCCCATGGACAGAGGAGCCTGGTGGGCTAGAGTCAAAGGGGTCACAAAAGAGTTGGACGCGAATTAGCAACTAAACAACAACAAAGAGAAAATGAGTGCTAAATTAGTGCAATGGCCATGAAAACAGCCAATCACAGATAATGCTAAGTATTCTAGCATCAAAAGGGTAGATGATGATGCTTCAAGGCAATTTAGGGGGGAAAATTAGCATATTTGGATATGTTGCAACATGAGGCACTTCTGATGTATCCAGACCAAGATGCTGATACAATAAGTAGTTTTAAATGGGATCTATAGCTCAGGAGGGCTTCCCTGGTGGCTCAGATAGTAAAAAAAAAAAAAAAAATCCACCTGCAATGTGGGAGACCTGGGCTTGATCCTTGGGTTGGGAAGATCCCTTGCAGGAGGAAATGGCAACTCACTCCAATATTCTTGCCTGGAGAATACCATGGACACAGGAGCCTGGTGGGCTACAGTCCGTGGGGTTGCAAAGAGTCAGACACAACTGAGGGACTAAGCACATTGTAGCTCAGGAGAAATATCTAGGTTAAAAATACTTGAATGTATGGGATAGAATTGTGGTGAATATCAACATTCCTGGACTAAAAGGATAAAGAGAAGTCAACTAGTCATGCAGTAAAGGAAAGAATGAAAAGATTAGTGTTGAGGACACCAAAGGAAGAGAGGGAATGATGAGAACCAAATATATCTTCAGCGCAAGTGAGACAGGCCTGGGACCTGGGATCCTTGCTGCAGTGCTGTAGCGCTTGCACTTGGACATAACTCTCCTCGAGCCACAAAATACAAGCTGCATGGGACTAAAATTAACTGTATGCATGTGCAGTTAGGACAAATTCTGGACAAAAGGCACAAAGAAACCAAAATACCACTTATCACTTCAAAGTAGCCTGAAGCAAAAGTAAGGTACTGCACATGCCCCCTGCACATTAAGGGGTGGGCAGACCACCTAAGCCACCCCTCCGGCCTGACCCCTGGAACCAACTCATGCCCCAGCTCAGGAACACACGCGCAAGGGAAAATGTTGTTTGTTCTTGCTCCCCACTGTTGTTGAAAGGGACCCCCAGTAAAGCCTTGCCTGAATTTCTTGTCTTAGCTCTGATCAACTTCTATTGATTAAAGAGGCCAAGGATAGTGGTCTGCAACACAGGTGTACAAGGTACACTGGATCAGATATTATAATATATTGCCTAACATTTTTATTGTGAAGAAAATCTTGAAATATGAAGGATAAATATAATGAAACAATGCAAAGTTAATATAAAAGAACAAGTACCTGAAGTTTAAGCTCTGGAAAAAGGAAAAAAACAGAAGGCTACTACTGAGTCTTTGAGATAAATTACAGAGCACATAATATGCTTTGAGCTAAACACTCCTAGAATTAATAAACTGCCTAGTTATTCAATATAAATCCACATGATTTATACCAAAAATTCATTTACATTCTACAGAGGAAAAATTCTATTTTCTCCCTTCTTTTTAAAAACATTTCTGAACTCTGGGAGAAAGTTTATGATGATTAATAGAGCACTGCCAGAAATTTGTGTTAAGAGAAAAAAAATTAATCTTTTATATATAAAGATAATACTTGAAGCCAACTCTCAGTAAAAATTATATTTTGAGGGGTTTTTCCCCCCAGAGAAATTACAAGCCATATTGAATTTTCTAGAACTTTCCTATGGGGAAGCCTATCATACTATAATTAAATGGCTGCCAGGAGGTAAGCATGTAGTGTATGACCTGCTTCCAAGCTCTCTTCACGCTCAGCTCACCTCGAGTTTAGTGCCATGATAAACTTTCTTAAATGCCACATCTAATAATAATGTACCAGGGACAATATTTTGGAAATATTAAACTAATGGATGCTTTCATCCTCCCTAAATTATGATGCCTTCCATTTCCCTGCCTATTTTATCACTGTCTATCAGATAAGATTAGGGAAATCTTCAGTCAGTGAAATTTATTCCTCATTTTCCCTAGTACAAACGAGAAACATACAGACTCTCCTTAAAGAGATGATACGTCGGAATCTCTGTGTGGGGCACCTGAGCCCTGAATGCAAATGAATGCATGTCTGGAAGCAACCTAAAGGCCATGGATGCTTTGGGAATTTGGCAGACACAGACTAGAGACACTTATCAGAAAGCTTCATTGTTGATCATCTCAGAACTTGTTCCCATGAGAGCAGAACCTCTGTGAAAGAAGTAGTTAAATCTTTAAAAAGACCAAACAGTAAAAGACCATTTGAAAAAGAAGAAAGCCTAGCCAGGAGCTAATTCCCTTTGAGGATTTTATTATCCCTGTGAGCTCTTGGATGAAGTGAAATAGCAGTCTCAGGGGAACTGCTCTTTGAAGAGACAAGATGAGAGCTCAGCTTCTAAAGAAGTGGTCCCTGTATACGCAGGGGGAGCATGAGATGGAGAGGGAGGTCATCGGGCCCAGGCTTGAGGCCCAGCAGGAAGCACCGCAGGAGCTGCAACCTCATCTCAGGAAACTTCATGTGGATGCCATCAAGTGGGACCCCAGTTTGTTCCCTTTTGAGAGGGAAAGGCCAGATCACATGCCTCCAGAAGGCCAGTACCACATCACCATCAAGGAGTACACACCAGTGGAATTCAAGAGAGAGCTACAGGCAGCTGTCCTCAGAACACACTGCTCTTGAGAATCAGAATGACCACGGTTCAAGGCTGCTTTACAAAATCATCAGTTCAGCTCAGTCACTCAGTCATGTCTGACTCTGCGACCCCATGGACAGCACCACGCCAGGCCTCTCTGTCTGTCAACAACTCCTGGAGCTTGCTCAGATTCATGTCCATTGAGTCAGTGATGCCATCCAACCATCTCATCCTCTGTCATCCCCTTCCTCCTGCCTTCAATCTTCCCAGCATCAGGGTCTTTTCTAATGAGTCGATTCCTCACATCAGGTGACCAAAGTATTGGAGTTTGGTGTTAGTAAATACAAGCTATGGGAGGAAGAAAGGAAAGAAAAAAGGAAGTGGGGCGGGGGGGGGCGGGGTGGAGAGAAAGGCAATGTTCAAAACTGAGCACCCACACAGTGAGTTTAAAATGGTTCAGAGAGGGATTTGAGTTGAGAGGACTTGAAATAGCCTCCCACAAATATCTCAGTTGTAGTAGTATGAGACAGAGAACCAGAAAAATTTCCAGTACCCCTAAGCCCTTGAAAGGTGAGTGAAACACAGCTGAAATTTAAGTCAGTAAACTTAAGTGTTTAAAGTCACCAAGTTACTACTTTGAGTTAAGATATGTTTGCCTCCAGAGACAGTTTTATCCCTCTCCTCAAAATCCTACAAGGGATTCTAAACATCTATTTTGAAATTTTGAAATTCTCTTATCTGGCATTCACCTGTCTCAGGATTCCCAAACCTATCCTTCTTCACTCCAAAATATATTAATAACACATGCATTTCTTATTGATACAGTTAATTGTTGATATGAAGCAGGGCAAAGGCTAACAGAGTTTTGTCAAGAGAACACACTGGTCTTAGCAAACACTCTCTTCCAAAAACATAAGAGAAGACTCTACACATGGACATCACCAGATGGTCAGCACCAAAATCACATCGATTATATTCTTTGCAGCCAAATGGAGAGCTCTATACAGTTAGCAAAAGACCTGGAGCTGACTGTGGCTCAGATCATGAGCTCCTGATTGGAAAATTCAGGCTTAAATTGAAGAAAGCAGGGAAAACCTCTAGACCATTCAGGTATGACCTAAATTAAATCCCTTATGAATATATAGGAGGTGACAAATAGATTCAAGGTATTAGATGCGGTAGACAGAATGTCTGAAGAATTATGGACAGAGTTTTGTAACATTGTAACACAGGAGGCAGTGACGAAAATCATCCTAAAGAGAAAGAAATGCAATCAGGCAAAGTGGTTGTCTGAGGAGGACTTACAAATAGTTGAGAAAAGTCAAGAGAAGCAAAAGGCAAAGGAGAAAGGTAAAGGTATACTCAACTGAGCCACATACTCAACTGAATGCAGAGTTTCAGAGAATCGCAAGAAGAGATAAGAAAGCCTTCTTAACTGAACAATGCAAAGAAATAGAGGAAAACAACAGAATGGGAAAGACTAGGGATGTCTTTTAAAAAAATGGAGATAAAAAGGAAACATTTCATGCAAAGATGGGCACAATAAAGGACAGAAATGGCAAGGACCTAATAGAAGCAGAAGAGATTAAGAAAACGTGGCAAGAATACAATGAAGAAGAACTATACAAAAAAAAAGGTCTTAACAACCCAGGATAACCGTGATGGTGTGATCACTCACCTAGAGCCACCTTCATATCCAAGAGTGTGAGGTCATGTAGGCCTTAGGAAGCATTACCACAAACAAAGCTAGTGGAGTAGACAGAATTCCAGCTAGGCTATTTAAAATCCTAAAACATGGTAACAGTTAAAGTGCTGCACTCAATATGTCAGCAAATTTGGAAAATTTAGTAGTGGCACAGGACTGGAAAAAGTGAGTTTTCATTTCAATCCCAAAGAAGAACAATGCCAAAGATTGTTCAAACTACCAGATAATTGCACTCATTTCACATGCTAGCAAAGTAATGGTCAAAATCCTTCAAGCTAGGCTTCAGCAGTATGTGAATCAAGGACTTCCAGATGTACAAGCTGGATTTAGAAAATGGCAGAGGAACCAAGGATCAATTTGCAACATCTGTTGTATCACAGAAAAAGCATGAGAATTCAAGAAAAATTTCTACTTCATTGACTAGACTAAAGCCTTAGACTGTGTGGATTACAACAAACTGTGGAAAATTCTTAGAGATGGGAATACCAGACCACCTTACCTGTCTCTGAGAAACATGTGTGCAGGTCAAGAAACAACCGTTAGAATTGGGCATGGAATGAAGGACTGATTCCAAACTGGGAAAGGAGTATGTTAAGGCTGTATATTGTCACCCTGCTTATTTCACTTCTATGCAGAGTACATCATGCAAAATGCCAGGCTGGATGACTCACAAGCTGAAATCAAGATTCCTGGGAGAAATATCAACCTCAGATAATGCAGATGACACCTCTGTAATGGCAGAAAGTGAAGAGGAACTAAAGAGCTTCTTGATGAGGGTGAAAGAAAAGAATGAAAAAAGCTGGCTTGACACTCAGCATTCAGAAAACTAAGATTACTCCATGGCAAATAGAAGAGGAAAAGTGGAAGCAGTGACAGACTTTATTTTCTTGGGCTCCAAAATCACTGAGGACACTGACTGCAGCCATGAAATTAAATGACTCCTGTGCCTTGGAAGACAAGCTCTGACAACAAACCTAGACAGCATATTAAAAAGCAGAGACATCATTTTGCCGACAAAAGTCCATATTGTCAAAGCTATGGTTTTTCCAGTAGCCATGTATGAATGTGAGAGTTGTACCATAAAGGCTGAGTGCCAAAGAATTGATGCTTTTGAATTCTGGTGCTGGAGAAGACTCTTGAGAGTCCCTTGGACTGCAAGGAGGTCAAACTAGTCAATCCTAGAGGTCACATCTATTGCTAGTTTCAAATCTAATGAAAATCCAATAAAAATTAATTTTTAAAAATAAGGAAAAATCTGAAAATAATATTTTCAATAGTAAAAGATAATTTTAATAAAATGGTTTATCTCAAGAGATATAAGAAGTTGAAATGCTGCTGGAAAGTGTTGTGGAGGAAGGAAGAAAATTAAAACAATCCAAGCCTATATTACATAGTGTCATTAAAATGTTATTGTTTTAAAAAAAACTAATGAAATTATGTAAATTTTCCCTTAATAAACTATAACTTACCTTTCTGTAATACAATTTGGCAACATATATAAAAGTCAATATATATGTCAACAGACGTCTGTATAGTCAAAGTATGGTTTTTCCAGTAGTCATATATGAATGTGAGAGTTGGATCAGAAAGAAAGCTGAGAACTGAAGAACTGATGCTTTGAACTGTGGTGTTGGAGAAGACTCTTCAGAGTCTGTTGGACTACAAGGAGATCCAACCAATCAATCCTAAAAGAAATCAGTCCTGAATATTCAAGACTGATGCTAAAGCTCCAATACTTTGGTCACCCGATATGAAGAGCTGATTCATTGGAAAAGGCCATGATGATGGGAAAGATTGAAGGTGGGAGGAAAAGGGGATGACAGAGTATGAGATGGTTGGATGGTATCACTGACTCAATAGACATGAGCTTGAATAAGGTCCAGTAGTTGGTGATGGACTGGTAAGCCTGGCATGCTGCAGTCCATGGGGTCACAAAGAGTTGGACATGGCTGAGTGTCTGAACTGAGCTATAAAAGTCTTAAAAAGATAGTTACCTCTGTTCAGTGATTCAATTTTTCCAAGGAAATAAAATCAAAGAGAGAGGATTTATGCATAAATGTATTCATCAGAACATAATTCATAATAGTAAACTACTGTCAATAATCTAATTGACTGTGTAGCTTGAGTCAGGAAAAGAGTGAAAATAATCTCAATAGAGGATAATTTTTTAAAAATCACTCTAGTATATTCTTATAATTAAATATTATGCAAAGAAAAGGCAGATGAACAAATTGCCAATATATGTTGTATCATAGAGAAAGCAAGAGAATTCCAGAAAAACATCTACTTCTACTTCATTGACTATGCTATAACCATTGACTATGTGGGTCACAATAAACTGTGGAAAATTCTTAAAGCTATGGGAATACTAGACCACCTTACCCATCTCCTGAGAAACAGGTCAAGAAGCAACAGCTAGAATCAGACATGGAACAGACTGGTTCAAAATTGGTAAAGGAGTACATCAAGGCTGTATATTGTCACCCTGCTTGTTTAACTTCTATGTAGAATACATCATGTGAAATGCCAGACTGAAATATTTGATTACATTAAAATGTTTATTCACATAAGAGTATGTTCAAGACATAATATTAAGTGGAAAAAGTATACTATGTATTCATCAAAGGATTCCAGTTTTGAGCATATATAAAAAGTGTATGTTTGTGATTGGGATGAACCATGCAGAATTAGAAGGCCTGCACCTGCCCAGCTTCAAGATGGAAGACAAGAGCTGAGAGTCAGCAACAAAACAGAACAGTTTAATGGATAGGGGAATCTTGCATGTCTGAAGCAAGGTCCTGGAGAAACACCTCACTGTATATGGCAGAGGGCAGACAGGACATGGCAGCAGTCTTTGCTCCTAGAGACAGGGGTAGGTTGCTAGTTGTAGAGGAGTTGACGTAAGTTTGGCTCATGGGTTATTAGGGAAACCAGCAGAGCAGCATGCCCCTCACCATCCCTTTAAGCACAGTGGAAAGTTCTTATCTAAAGCTAGGTCATTCCTTTGGGCCTGGGGCAAGTATGTAGGAGGGTCAGTCATGTGAGTAGAGTATACTTGAAGCAGGGACTGGCTGAGTAGGGGATGTACAGAAAACAAGAGAACAGTCATCTTGGGTAGCCTGATCATAATAATTATGTACATAAAATATCTTGAGAGCACACAAAAAGATTAGTTTATTTGTTCATTCCTTCAGTGTCCACTCATTTAAAACACATGTACATTTCTTTACTAAATGGCACCCCACTCCAATACTCCTGCCTGGAAAATCCCATGGACGGAGGAACCTGGAAGGCTGCAGTCCATCGGGGTCTCTGAGGATTGGACACGACTGAGCGACTTCACTTTCACTTTTCACTTTCATTCCTTGGAGAGGAATTGTTCACTCCAGTTTTCTTGCCTGGAGAATCCCGGGGACGGTGGAGCCTGGTGGGCTGCTGTCTGTGGGGTCACACAGAGTCAGACACGACTGAAATGACTTAGCAGTAGCAGCTAAACCAAACAGTCATTGTTCTCACCCCATGGGGTTGGTAGTCTAGTGAGGAATATACATTTACATGTAACTACAACAAAATTATATGTGTACATTCATTTTTGTTTCTTAGCTGTCTCCATTAAAATTGCCAACTCCATTATCGCAGAGATCCTGTTTATCATGTTTGTCACTGTATTGCCAGCATACACCAGAGTCCAGGATCATTAATATTTCAAGAATGCAGAGGAAACCCAGAGATTAAACAGGAGCATATTAGCAGAGGACCTCAGGTGGGAGGTTTGAAAACTTTTTTGAGGACAAGTGCCATTGAAAATAAGGTTCTGAAGGATGAGCAAGAAACAGGCAGATGAAGAGGGCTGGGAAGAATGCTCCAAGAAGAAAACAGCTACAGGGAAAAGAATAAGTGTTAGCCGAATTCACTGAAGCAATGTTTATTTCATGGTGTTTATAGGCAATTTCTTTTTCAAATTTTCTTCAGTGAACATGTATTTTTATGGTAATCAGAGAAACAGTATTCTGCACAAAATAGACTTAAAATCTCCAACTTTTTGGAGATTACCTTGACTCTAAATAAATGTTTATTTCCTTACTTTGACTTGTCTTTGTATTTAACATGCAAATTGAATAAATTACTGTAAATTCAATGTTCTACTCTAGAAATATATTTCCTCTTAGAGTTCAAGACCTTTCAGGTCATTTGTAATATTTTTCCTTCTTTTATTTTGTATCTTTCATAACACTAATACCTTGCTGTATACCCAATATATATCTAAAAGCTGGTTAAATAATTTAT
>SJYC01076937.1:0-24526 GCA_006408675.1 Madoqua kirkii
TCCAATGACTTTGCAGAACTAATCCCAAAGAAATCAAAGAGAATTATTAAAATTCCTTTTAGAAAGATTTTGCTGAAGAAATTATCTCATTTGATATAAATACTTATGCTTGAATTGGAATGAAAATTAATGCTATTTATTGTTCTAAAATCTCAGAAACAGATGTTTTCATTACTTTCCAGGATAAAGAGGAGAGAAAATATATTCTTATGGTCAAAGTAACCATGACTACAGTTTTCAGACACATAACAAATGTTATTTTCATATATTTTGTGTTGGTTAAAATAATAATCTATTCTTATATATGAAATCTGTTCTTGGTGAAACTCCTTTCACACTGCAACACAATGCTTAATCAATTCAACAACAAGCAGTTTCAGGAGTAACTATTTTTCCCTCAGTGTGGAACATTCTTAAGGATGTAGAAGTGCCATATCCTAAAACGTTTAGAATTGATACTATGGTCCCTTTTGGTATTGTTCTCTCCATTCTCAAGGATGAGGAATAGTTTTCAGCTTCACTGTTCAAGGCCCACATCTGAAGGGTGGCACGAACATGGTGGAGGTTGTTGGGGAGAAAGAGGCATAATACAGTCCTAGTGAACGCCAGTGAGTCTTGCTTCCCCCACACAACTGGAATACAGACTCTCATATACACGACGACATTCCATAAACAGAACAAATAAATGTGTACAATTATTTAGACCAACATCAAATGAACTGAAAAATGGGTTCACATTTCCACAGGACCTCTCTGAATGAGATCATGATATTATGCCTTAAGACTCTCCCTCTGTTCGTAGTAATACATGGTGGCTTTATGATTATGAGCAAGGCTTTCCCTATATGAGAGGTTTCAGCTCTGTTTATTTTAAGTAAACGCTATGATTAGAGCCATCCTGCTGAGTGATGTAAATCAAGGAAATGCTTTATATCATGACAACTAGAAGCATGTGAATATGATTTCTAAAGTATTACAGTTCGAAGGGAATGGTCCTGTCATGACAAAGTTCCAAATGGAAGAAGACTGATCATTAATTCACTACTGAGTAGTGAAGGAATTTCGTTTTACTATTTACCCCACAACTCAAAGAAGGTATGTGACCTAAAGTCTGAAGAGAAATTGAAAGTGAGGTAAAAAGTGAAAAGGATTATTTATCATTTTATTCTTGGCAAGAAATCAGAGATGAGATATTACAAAAGGCTAAACCACAGAACAAGATGTAGAGGAGAATGGAGATAAGAGAAGAAAACAAGATGACAAGGACGAAAAGGAGGTGGGCTAAGAAAGTCCTCATCAAGTGAAGTTGCATGACAGTTATCAAAGAATACATTAACTTTGGTTGTCAGGGCCAAATATAGATAACAGCAACCAGAACTGTGCAATTCAGAATTTTGTGTCTTATTGAAAAATGTTTGAAATTCAGAAGCCCAATAAGATAATTTATGAAGAACACCTAAAATCATCTCATTAATGAATGGTTAGGCATCAGAAAGGAACAGACGTTCTCTGCAATAAATACCACACTATAGCAAATAATTTACTCTTAGAATATTTAATAATTCTTCTCATGCAAATACTAGCATATTAATAAAAAAATACTAATTGACTTCAACAAATGATCCTCAGTTAGAGCAATTCAAATAATCAAGAAGTAATTAAAAAACACAAATTGCTAAACTAGTAGGAGATAACGTTTACAGTTAGTTTCATTTGTTAAATGAGGCAAAATCCACATCTTGCTTCAAAGAATATTTCAAGAAATTTACCAGTGGAACTAGGACGTGACGATAGCATTTAAATTCCATAGAAATCAGTATAAGGAAACTGCCTACCCTGACATTTCCCCACAGTTAAAGTAAAGCATTCTTATTTGTAATGACTAATCTTTCTTTAGTCCTTTCTGGTTTACAAAGTGACTATATCTACATTACTGTTTATGTAAACAGCCAGGCTGCATGAGTGTTATTCATCTCTGCTTCACAGAGAGGCAGCATAGCGCACAGGCTTTGATGCTAAAGTCCATGCTCCATCACTGAGTGGTTTGTGACTCTGGACAATTTATTTAAACTCACTGAATCTCATTTTCTTCATGTGTAAATAGAGACATTTATCTGCCTCATAGGATTATAAAGATTAAATGAATCAGTAGCTGTAAAGTGCTTATTACGAGTGGCAAACAACAAACTATAAAGTTACATGATTACTACAGGTAAAGTTGAGGTTAAACTGTATGGATTAACTTCATACAGTTAATAAATAGAAGAGTCAATATTATATTCTATATTTTACATAAAGTCTAGCAATTTTAACAGAGAAGGCGATGGTACCCCACTCCAGTACTCTTGCCTGGAAAATCCCATGGACAGAGGAGCCTGGTAGGCTGCAGCCCATGGGGTCACTAAGAGTCAGACACGACTGAGCGACTTCCCTTTAGCTTTTCACTTTCATGCATTGGAGAAGGAAATGGCAACCCACTCCAGTGTTCTTGCCTGGAGAATCCTAGGGATCGAGGAGCCTGGTGGGCTGCTGTCTATGGGGTCACACAGAGTCGGACACGACTGAAGAGACTTAGCAGCAACTTTAAAAACAAGCTTTAAAACTCAATCCAAATAAAGTAAAGCAATATGTTATTCCTGAAAGAGCATATTGATTTTGGTGCAGACTTGGGCTCAAATAATAGCTCCACCACTTGGGCAAGTCACATAACACAATTAGCCTCAAATTTATTCAATTGTGAAATAGAGATATTAACATATAACTCATATGACGATAAATAAGATAATGACTTTGTGAAATCCAAATGGAAGGTCTTTATAAACTGAAACTTGATTCTTGGCAATATTTGGCTTTGTTGGAAATATTTTAAGAGTCCCCAGACTGTTGTGATAGAGCTGCCAGTACAACACAGGAAACATAGTTAGAAAGACTTTAACAAGTTTGTTCCCTAATGCAATAGGTATGACTACCTTGACAAACTCTGATGAACATCTGGTCTAGGGTCATTAGTAAATGATGTGGTAAGGATTATGTGCTGGTATATTTTATATTCTTTTCCTAGCAAAAAGTAAAAATTAATGAGATGAATACCTCATTTCAAATGCTGAAATATGCATTTTCAGAAAATGAAAAATTCTATCAATAGTATCATGTATCAAGTGATTTTAGAAAACAAAAAACTATGGTTGTTCAATTTAACAAATTAGCACTGCCACAGCCTAGCTAAGCATTCGAAGATCATTCCTTTAACTTTATGATCCCACACATTAACTCCTATTAAAGGAAGATTTCAAGTAAATCTACTTGGATTAAAAACGTCCCTAACACTATATGACCATCTATGACTTATTTTACTTAACATGATGTTTTTGGGCCTCATCCATATTACAGCATAGTGTTACAGCATAGAATATATGGACTTCATTATTTTTCATTGCTGAATAATAAACCATTGTATGTATTAATATATATATATATATATATATATATATAAATGTCCCTATGTGACACCTTTAACACCTTAAAATAGTTTAAGACAAAACTTTGCACATAACACATAGCATACATTGTTTTTTGTGTGTTGAAAATCATAGACTCCTTCAATCCTAACACTCATTATACAGAACTTTCTCATCAACTTTCTAAATTGCTTAACTTTTGTAACTGTCTATAATCAACACAGTTTGGCTCTTCGGGAAATGTTTGACATCAGTTTAAATAGATGAAAGGCATCTCTGAAATATGAATTGCTGGGCTCCAAGTTTAGCTACGAAATAAATTTTATGCCAGAAACAATCTTGGTTAATAAACTCCTGGATATGAATAAACACATATGTTGGTATTTTCAATACATGTAGGTGTATTGGCTGCCTAGCACTACCATAATAAAGTACCACAATTCAGTAGAAACAACAGAAAATTGAAAAAATAACAGAAATTTATTCTCTCATTGTTCTAGAGATTAGAAGTTTGAAGTCAAGGTGTCAGTAGGATGATGCTTCCTCTAAAAGCTTTAGAGCAATCTCCCTTGCATTTTAATTCTCACAATACCAACAATCCTTGCTGTCTTGGTTATACCAGCATTACCCCAGTCTCTACCTCCATCATCAAACATCCCCTTTCCATGTGTGTATCTTTCCTCTTGTTATAAAGACACAAGTCATATTGGACATGAGATCTATCCTATTCTAATATGAACTCATATTCACTAATTATTATCTGCAAAGACCATATTTCAAGATAAGTCACATTCTGGATGTTCAGTAAACACAAATTTCTGGGGCAGGAGACACTATTCATACCAGTACAAGTAGCTTTAATACTTATTTCATGACATTTCAATCTCTGAAGTATGACTCATCAGTAACATTCTGTGATTCCACAATTGTGAAACCAAAAACTGAACCTATGTCTAGCACAAAATTTTTTCTCAAAATTACAAATTTTCTCATAGATACTTATGACCAAACCAGTTATTACTGTATAAAAAAATACCTCTACCTCCCTCATGCTTTTGTACTTTACCCATCTAATTTCTAAAGAAAACTTATTTTTATGTGCAGCTCCTCATGCTTTTAGGAGATTTAAAGAATAAAGTAGACCTTTAATTTGGCTAGATGACTTTGACCCAGGACAGGACAAAAAAAGAGAAGGAAATAACTATGTTGTTTGGATTAGAACAGGGGATGGGGAAGGAGCTCAAGAGAGGGCAATGATGAGCAAAGAATTGAATCATTCCTCTTGGATAGATCCCCGGGAGCCAAATGGCTGTGTCATATGATAAAGTCATGTTTAACTGTTTAAGAAACCACCCAACAATTCACCAAAGTAAGTGTGCAGTTTTAAATTCCTACCAACAGTGCATGCAGGCTTGTTTCTTCACATCCTTGCAATAGTTATTATCTGTCTTTTTTAAATTGCATTTTCCTAATGACTAACAATGTGCCAGGCAGTTGGTTAGGTAGTAGGTATATGTCAGGTGGCAGCTAGGTAGGAGATTATGTGAATAACACATAATCACTGCAAAGCATTTGTTGTTAGGGAAAGAGAGGGAAATAAAAGGATAATTCCTTCAATAGCAAATTACATGAACTCACACCATTACATCATATCTTTTACTAAATAGTTTTAGGCAGTTTGAACACACTCTCTCATGAACAGAGTTTTCTGGAGATTCAACTAAACGAAGCTAAAGATTATATTCAAGTCATCAGCCTGTCAAGTATTTATACCTCTGATCTTTAAAGCAATCATGTAAGACATCCTCTCAACTACTTCATTCTCTTTGAAAAGCATTTGCAATAGTATGGAGTACAAAGTAACTCTGCATTTAAGCTTCCTCAGGGAAAAATGGCCATTATTATTTTAAGAGAATTTCCACAGAGATGATTTTGACAATAATAGATTTTTCTGATGAGTGAAACCAATCATTTTTGATAGACTTTTTAAAATGTCAAATTTGTCCTATAAAATGGAGACTGAGGCAGATGATAGAATCTCTAGCAATCAGCAATCCTGAATGCTTCTGTTAAATAAAACTGAACAATTCTATATTTCTTGGCTTCTATGACTGCAAAGCCATACAAATGAGCTGCACACACGAATAAGTTTTCTTTAACTAAACATTAAATTACTTTTTCTTTTAAGTTTCTCAGATGACCTACCTCTGAACTCAGTATAAAGTGAAATAGAGGCAAGGAAATGTGGATTTCTGAAATTATGTACAAAGTTGGAAAATATTTTTAAAGCCCCTACCAAGAGGTAGGGAATTATCATCTGAGTCTTGAATCCATAAGAACTCCATTATAGAGATGAGAGTGAATAGGCTGTGAAATTCTATATTAAAATTATAATGGCACATTTTTGGAGAATTAAGGAAAACCAGATTAGGCATTTTGAGAGTTCCAGGTAGGAGAATAATAATTTAATAGCAAGACCTTTGGTAAAAGACACATTTTATTTATTTACCCATTAAATATTAATTAAACTTTTAGCCAGGAACTATGAATAAAAATAACTTTCCCTTCCTTCAAAGAGTTTATGCTTCATTAAGAGATAGTTATGAAAATAAAATACAGTTCTCTAGTTGGAGCTAACATTTTTGAGCCATAATATTTGACAGATACCATATTTACATAGGATTGTCTCATTCAATCCTCGTAATATACCTACAAGGTTAGTACCATTATTATTCCCATTAGTGGGGCAGTGGTAAAATATGCACCTGCCAATGCAGAAGATGCAAGAAATGCAAATTCAATCCCTGGGTCAGGAAGATTCCCTGGAGTATGAAATGGAAACCCAGTGCAGAATTCTTGCCTGAAAAATTCCAAGGACAGAGAAGCCTGGCGGGCTACAGTTCATGGGGTCGCAGAGTAAGACACAGCTGAGCAACTGAGCACACACACACACACACCACAGATATGGAAACAAGCTTAGAGTTGTAACTTGCACAAAGTTACTCAAACCATCTCTAACTGAATCAAGTGGCCTGTATCCCTAACCACTGAGGTAGCTATACTAGGTCTTATATTGCCATAATAAATGTAGGAATACTAAAAAGCAAGGAAAAACAAACAAACAAACAGTAGGCACAGTGGGAAAGAGTACTGACTTTCCAGAGAGAGTTGGAAAAGCCTTCACAGACTAAGCTCTAAAAATAAATGAGAAATTTTCAGACAAAGAGACAGAGAAGAGGCATCCCAGGTTGACAGTAAATAACATATTGGAGCAATAAACATTCATGAAATAACAAGAATAGAAGTTGTAAAACAGGGAAGAACAAACCAGAACCCATATTAGATCTACTCCTTTAGCTCTAACCCTTGTGTTCTGTTGCCTGTGCTTAGTCACGCTGGTTTTATGAAGAATGCTGTCTAGAGCCTGAAATATATAGAACCCATATATAGAACTCTCACCTTTAAAGGTATTACACCTTTCCATTAGTTTAGAGAGAAAATGTTGCAGAGCAGAGAATCACATTTGTCTTGTTGGAGTTTTATAGGAACATTGTGACCAGACCTAGACAGCTGCAGAGGATCCTAGCACCAAGAAGTCTGCAACAACTAGCCATACCTTCTCCCCTTTTAGCATAAAGGAAGCCTGAACTCTACTCAGGTAAGAAGGCTGTTTGGGACATTAGTCCACCATCTTCTTGGTCTACAGGCTTTCCAAGTAAAGTCGCTATTCCTCGCCCAACAACTCATCTCTGGATTTATTGGCCAGTCGGGCCTCGAGGAGTAGAAGGCTGGACTCAGTAACAGTTGTACTGTTTCTTATGCCTATTGCAACCAGCTACCACACACTTTGTGGCTTCAGGAATAGAAATGCATTTTCTTACAATTTTGGATGCCCAGGAATCTGAAATTCCTATCACTGGGCAAAAATTAAGGTGTGCACAGGGCCATGCTCTGGGGTAAATGTGTCCCTTTCCTCTTCCAGCTTCTGATCATTGCCAACATTCCTTGGCTTATGGTCATATCACTCCGTTTTTCAAGATCAGTATCTTGCAATTTCCCTGTGTCTATAAAATAGTTCTCTGTCTCTCTCTTACAGAGTATACTGCCCTTAGAGTCCATTCCGTTAATTCAGGATAACTTTCCTATCTTAAGATTCTTAATTTAATTATCTCTCCAAAGACCACTTTTTCCAAATAAGGTAGCATTTACAGGTTTGAAGAGTTGGACCTGATGTTTGGGGGGGTCATTTTTCAGCCTCCCAAAACTTAGAAAGAATCATCTGGCTGGTGGAGGTGGAGGAGGTATGGGAGACTAGCAGAGTGTGTGGGGAGAGGTAACATTGCAGAAAACAGAAGAGGCTAGGCAGGTGAGCAGGGACTAGCAGATCATGATTGAATTGGCTACAGGGAAGTTTATCTTATAGGTGAGGGTACAACTGAAGTGTTCTGATTTGCAGCATGACACTGTGATATTTGCATGTTACAGAAAGATCTTTCCACGGTTAATATTTTGAAAAGAAGTTAGTAGAAGACAGGAGATTTTAAGACTGTTAATTATTTGGGGAGAAAAGGATGGGATGGATAAGATATGAATATGGTTATTGTTGACTGGATGTAGAGAAACCGATAGGAGAGAATTTACGATAAATAATAAATTTCCAATTTGAGCAAGTGGGTAGATAATGGGGGCAAGTGAGGATATGGAACACTCAGAGTGATACAGATGGGCAGGATGAGCTTGACTTTAGACCTGCTGATTTAGAAGTACATGTGTGACATCCAAAGTAAGATGCTGGTTGATAACTGGATATGTAAGTCTGGAGAAAGAGAAAGATTTAGACATTTAGATGTGTACGTCTAAATTTGGAAATTTAGATTTAGGAACCATTGGCCATGATTATGGTTGAAACTACCAAATGGTCAACAAATTGATGTTAGTAGAAGCTACTTTTTTGCTGGTACTAATGTGTTTCAAGGCAATTTCTCCATAGTTTTTATGCTATCATGAATGCTTCGACTTGATCACTGTTGAGTTTTAGCCACTTAGATTGTATGTAATTAGCTAGCTTTGTTAAGACACTGCCTGCATCATTTTGGAAAACTGTCTTATTAAACTCTACTTCAGAGAAAACAGACCATTTACTTTTCTATTTACATCTGGTCATAAGTAATCAGGGTCTCAGGGCTAAGAAACTGTGCTGAATAGACCAGCCAAATCTTAAAAGGATTTGGAAAGAAAAAAGTATTACTTGTATGAATCCTCTAGAGAACTGATGATGACAACTTACCCTAGCACAGTGGTCCTTAAAACTTTTCCATTCCATGACTGCCCAGGCCCTACATCATTTCTCCTACAAAACCAAATCATATAACTTTAGTGTTTCGTGCAGCTGGGAAAGGAAGAAAGACATTATCATTTTTATGAGAGCGCAGGGTGCACTCAATAAATGTGTTGAAAAGGTAACGTTAGGCAGAGACTGAAAACAAAAAAGCCGCAGGAAGATTGTGGATCCCGAGGATTTAACAAACAGGGTCTTCTGTGGTGGTCAAATCACTATTCATAGATGTGTTGTTCTGGGTCAGAGATCCCTGCTCAGAGAAACAATGCCTTAGCCATTAGCCTCAGGAAACATCAATCACTCATGGTAGGATACACAATTAGCTCAGGAGGGATTTCAAAACTTAACTGGGTCAAAAATTGCTTCTAAGAAGGTTTCTTTAATTTAATCTAAACTAAAGCTTGAGAAAGTAGAAGGAATTCTAAGGCCCACCAAATTCCCTACCTACATTTCCAGCCCTTTATATCACTTCTTTTTTTCAAGTACAAAGTCTTTTGTCAACGTAAATGATGTGTGAAGCACGTCCTATGAGACACAAGAATTCCTGTCTATTTCCTCACACCACTCTTTTTACCCTGCAATGCCTTCCCTTCTCTCTGCTTTTGATAGGGATAAAGTGGGATAATCAAATAATTAGCTTAGAAACCCGATTAAGGAATCGTAGATAGACAGGGAACTTTAGGGGGCTTTGGGAGACCACCAAAAGACTAATAATCACTCAAGAAAGTAATGGGAAAATTCTGAAACAATGTTGGCTTAACTTGACTCATTAAACAAAATGAGACACTTAGCATCAAAGGAAAATTAGCTTGCTTAACAATAAAATCTAGCTAACTTGCTTAGCGACAAAACCATGCAACAGAAGCCTGAGACAGGACCCAAAACAGTAAAACAATGGTGGCATGAGACCAAATCCTGCCCAGTAAGCTCAGTGAATTAATGACCCCCCAAGTTCAGCTCCAAAGATATATTCTTTGCACAACGCTGCCAGAACACAAAACAACCGCAGCTTTAGAGAATAAGGCCTACCATCTGCCCAGGGATGCCATCAAGTTAAAGGCATCCAAGACATGCTCTATACATACAAAAAACCATCATTTATGGAAAGGCAACTTTTCAAAATGAAAGACCCTATTGTATTGGACCTGAAAATATTTTTCCCAAGTGCTATGACGGTACTTGCCTGATCTTATAGGGACAAGAAAACTTCCCTGCCCTACCTGGGGAGGAACTGATGGTGGAAAGGTGACATCTACTCAAGAAAAAGATCTTCACCCCCTCCTCTGTCTTCTTTTGGTTATAATAAAAATGTAACCCACTGAGTACTCGGGGCAGGGCAACCCTACCAGCCTGCTTATGAACTTTACAAGCATGCTGTTCTAATAAATCACTTCTTATCTCTCACTTTGCCTCTCACTGAATTTCTTTCTGCATTGAGACAGAAAGGACTGTGGTGCTGGAGCTCTTCAGAGCTGCCCCGGAACCACACCTAATGATTTCACTTTCAAATGTTAGTCTTCAACTTGAATTCTCCTTAATTTATATGGGCTTCCCTTGTGGCTCAGCTAGTAAAGAATCTGCCTGCAATGTGTGAGAGCTGGGTTAGATCCCCGGATTGGGAAGATCCCCTGGAGAAGGGAAGAGCTACCCACTCCAGTATTCTGGCCTGGAAAATTCCATGGACTATCCACTCCAGTGTTCTTGCCTGGAGAATCCCAGGGATGAGGGAGCCTGGTGGGCTGCCGTCTATGGCGTCGCACAGAGTCAGAAAGTGACTGAGCAGCAGCAGCATACAGTCCTTGGTATCACAAAGAGTAGGACAGGACTGAGCGACTTTCATATACCAACCATCAGTCATAATGCCTTCTCAGTATTTCTACCGCAATCGTAAAATTTGGAACTCAACAAATGCTGTCCTGCATTTATTTTATGTATCTATTCTATGCCCATAACCAGTTTTAAAGGCCCCTTTGGATGGAGTCAGCAAAAATATCTTATTGTGATACCAGTGATCAGTAGGACTTAATAGATGAGGTTGATAAAAAATCATCTAAAAGCAGATTCTAAAATAGCAGATTCAAGATTTTAGCAGATTCTAAAATCTTTTATTTTAGCCAATGAAGATGATTTTTAGTTTTTTTACATTTTTAATTATGTGTAAATTTTTCCAATACAAATGTCTACCTCTTTCTTATCAATAATTTTATTTTGACAAATGAGATTCCCTTGCTCTATTTCCTTTAATAACTGTATCCCATCTCTCAGATTTTAACACTGCCTGAGAAAAAAATTATTTTCCACAGTAACACTGTATCTTTAGCTTAATTTTTACAGTATCTCATTATATTAATGCATTTAGTAAAAGCATGAAAAGTTAAGAAATTGCCTTTTGTGGTATTTTATAAATATAATTTACCTTACACCAAAAATAATACAATCCTAATTTGAAAAGTTAATTAGTAATATCCAATTTTTTAATATTAGAGATGCCAGCTGGGTGGAAACTTGTAACAATGAATGAAAACAGAAAACAGAAATTTTGATTATAGAATTTTTTTCAAGGAATTCAAGAATATAAATAATTATGCTTTACATTCCACACTTAACTAAAGTATATTTAGCAAATGAAACAGAAACAAAATTAGAAGATATCTATAAGATAATCTCAGGTGTTCCTAAAATGAAAGTGAAAGTGTTAGTTGCTCAGTCATGTCTGACTCTTTGGACCCCATGGACTGTAGCCAGCCAGGCTCCTCTGTCCATGGGATTCTTAAGGGCATTCCAAAAAGAATATCACTACCAAAAAGTGTTCTGTAGTCACATAACTTAAGAAAGTCTGCTTGCTATCTTCTCCTTTTGGGGAAAGCTTATCATATACATCAACTCAAAGAAACCTCTTTAATTTCATAAATACATTTGACCATGGAATCTTTATATCAGTAATGTCTAATAACAGACTAGAAATCAGAGCTAGTAATCACAACACCATTTAGGAAATGCTGATCTAGTATAATACCTTTATTTTATAGACTTTTTTTTTTTTTAAGTCATAGCAGTTAAACAGCTATCCAAGTGAGACACTACAGACAGCTACAGAGCTGACCCAAACCCAGGTCTCCAAATTCTACATTTTCTCTGTGCATTATACATAACATTTAACATAACTCTCACTTTACAATTCAGAGTTTCCCCATCAAAGCCAAAATATTTAAAAGTGCACACTAACACATTCTTCGAGCATACCCAGAGCTTATCTATCACTCCACCTAAATTTCTATGTCTTCTTGTACATAAAATTTAAAATGTTGTAGATTCATAGACACAGAGAAGAAAACAGGTGATTTCCAAAGAGGTGGGGTAGGAGTGGAAGGATGAGTGAGACAGGTGAAGGAAATTAAGAGGTAAAACTTTAGGTCACAAAATAAATGAATCATGAGGTTAAAGAGGGAGGGGACATATGTATACCTATGGCTGATTCATGCTGATGTTTGGCAGAAACCAACACAATTCTGCAAAGCAATTATCCTTCAATTAAAAAAATAAATTAATTAAAAAAAATTTTAATGTGCAGCATGAGGAATTAATAAATAATACTTTAATAACTTTATATGGTGACAGATGGTATCTAGACTAACCATGATGACCATTTTGTAATATATAGAAATAAAGAGAAGAAAACAGGTGATTTCCAAAGAGGTGGGGTAGGAGTGGAAGGATGAGTGAGACAGGTGAAGGAAATTAAGAGGTAAAACTTTAGGTCACAAAATAAATGAATCATGAGGTTAAAGAGGGAGGGGACATATGTATACCTATGGCTGATTCATGCTGATGTTTGGCAGAAACCAACACAATTCTGCAAAGCAATTATCCTTCAATTAAAAAAATAAATTAATTAAAAAAAATTTTAATGTGCAGCATGAGGAATTAGTAAATAATACTTTAATAACTTTATATGGTGACAGATGGTATCTAGACTAACCATGATGACCATTTTGTAATATATAGAAATATCAAATCATTATATTGTACAGTTGGAACTAACATAGTGTTGTAAAGTGAATTATATTTCAATTAAAAATTTTAATCAGAAAAGAATCCAAAAAAAAAAGCTATGTGTATATGTATAACTGAGTCACTTTGCTGTACACCTAAAATTAATACAATATTGTAAATCAACTATACTCCAATACAAAAGAAAAATTAGATTTAAAGAAAAGGTTGAATCTGAAAGCAAATAACAAAATAAGAGCACACATCTAAAACTCATGTGTGCCACATACAGTTACATACACTTTCTACATAGTCACTCATTTAATTGTCAGAACAACCTGGTGAGTAGTACTATTATCATTTTTTAATTATTGAAACTGAGGCACAGAAAGTTTCAATAACTTCCCCAAGGTCACACAGCCAGTAAGAAGTGAACATAGACGGGATCTGAATCTTCTAAGTCCAGCTTCAGCATCTATATTGTTTGAGCACATACTCTGTGTCAAGAACTATATTAAGTTCTTTGCTTAGTGAAAGTGAAAGTGTGTTAGTCACTCAGTTGTGTCCTACTCTTGGTGAGCCCATGAACTGTAGGCCACCAGGCTCCTCTGTCAATGAGACTGTCCAGGCAAGAATACTGGAGTGGGTAACCATTCCCTTCTCCAGGGGTCTTCCCAAACCAGGATTTAAACCCAGGTTTCCTGCTCAGATTCTTAACCATCTAAGCCACCATTCTTTGCTTACATTACTTCATTTCATTGTGCTGATAAAACTTTACTTTTAGGATAAAATCAACAGTAAATTTTTCTTTCATTTGTTTCTAGCCATTATAAAATGTGGATATACTCCATGAATTTAATTTCCAAATAAATTTAAAATATACATCTGAAAAATCAAGGCATTATCTCTTGTATTGCATAAGTATTTAAGCATGAAAAAGTTGTCTACTTTCTACTTTTCTGGTCTGTCTTGATTAAAGAACTGTGGGAAGTGGAGCATAAAAGAAAAAGAGATACTTTAGGATCAGCTCATCCAATGAGGGAGGCTATAAAGGAAGGGAAGACAGAGAGGCCTTTCAAGGAATGGGTTAACACTCTCTAGTGATAACCTGGAGCCCAATGGCAATGCATTAAGGATATGTCCTCTGCTTAACTCAGTGTCTGTGACAGAGTATGGCATCCTTAAACTGAGAAACCTCTATGCAACATTATCAATATCACTTGCCTTCCCTAAGCAGAGTTGTTCAGTCACTAAGTTGTGTCCAGCTCTTGTAACCCATGCACTGCAGCATGCCAGGCTTGCCTTCCCTTCAAGAGCTCCTGGAGTTTGCTCAAACTTATGTCCATTGTATAATGCCAGTCAACAATCTCAACCTCTGTAGAGTTAGTCACTTCCTAATCAGTGAGGCTAAACTAAAATTAATTTTCTATTTCTGAGTAAGGAAGACATTCTCAGTAGAGGATTTCCATATTCTTTATATTCACAAGTAACACAGGCGCTCCAACAATTTTTTTGAAAACTGAATTTTCTTAAACATGTATAATATTTTTAGGATTTCTCATATTGTATTCCTTTATTTAATATGTTCACACAGAAACACATCATGTACCTACAATAATTGTGTTTATGACTTTCAATCACATTTTCCATGTCTATTTATCTTCTCATCTCAAATTGATGGTGATATCTTTCATTAATTCAGAAAACAAAAACACTCTCTTGATTCTCTAGATTAACTGTTCCTTAGGAAACAATGTGGCTTTAGTTTAAAACTTCTTTCCCAATCTACTATGAAATGCATCTCAAAGAATCTATCTAAAGGATCTTCAGGGAACGGGGAAAATTATTATCTATGCTTGTACTCCATCCTGAAAATTACTTACTCAGTAATGTTTCCATGTCTTAGTGATATACTGTCTTATTAAAAATGTTTCTAAAAACTATAGAATATATTTAATAAGAAAACAGAACCCCCAAGTATATATGAAACATGACAACCACATATACGTGGAAAAGGAAAGATATTCCCATTTGAATGTATAGGGAAACAATAGAATGGGAAAGACTAGAGATCTCTTCAAGAAAATTAGATACCAAGGGAACGTTTCATGCAAAGATGAGCACAATGAAGAACAGAAATGGAATGGACCTAACAGAAGCAGAAGATAGAAAGAGGTGGCAAGAATACACAGAAGAACTGTATGAAAAAGATCTTCATGACCAAGATAATCACGATGGTGTGATCACTCACCCAGAGCCAGACATCCTAGAATGTGAAGTCAAGTGGACCTTAGAAGCATCACTATGAACAAAGCTAGTGGAGGTGATGGAATTCCAGTTGAGTTATTTCAAATCCTAAAAGACGATGCTGTGAAAGTACTGCAGTCAATATGCCAGCAAATCTGGAAAACTCAGCAGTGGCCACAGGACTGGAAAAGGTCAGTTTTCATTCCAATCCCAAAGAAAGGCAATACCAAAGAATGCCCAAACTACCACACAATTGCACTCATCTCACACACTAATAAAGGAATGCTCAAAATTCTCCAAGCCAGGCTTCAATAGTACATGAACCATGAACTTCCAGAAGTTCAAGCTGTATTTAGAAAAGTCAGAGGAACCAGAGATCAAATTGCCAACATACTTTGGATCACTGAAAAAGCAAGAAAGTTCCAGGAAAACGTCTACTTCTGCTTTATTGACTACACTAGCACCTTTGACTGTGTGGATCACAATAAACTGTGGAAAATTCTTAAAAGACATGAGAATAACAGACTACCTTACCTGCCTCCTGAGAAATCTGTATTCAGGTCAAGGTCAAGAAGCAACAATTAGAACTGGACATGGAACAACAGACTGGTTCTAAATCAAGAAAGGAGTACATCAAGCTATATATTGTCACCCTGCTTATTTAGCCTACATGCAGAGTACATCACTTGAAATTCCAGGCTGGATGAAGCACAAGTTGGAATCAAGATTGCTGGGAGAACTATTAATAATCTCAGATATGAAGATGACACCACCCTTATGGCAGAAAGTGAAGAACTAAAGAGCCTCTTGATGAAAGTGAAAGGAGAGTGAATAAATTGGCTTAAAACAAATTCAGAAAACTAAGATCATGGCAGCTGGGTCCCATCACTTCATGATAATTAGATGGGGAAACAATGGAAACAGAGAGAGACTTTATTTTGGGGGACTCCAAAGTCACTGCACATGGCAATTGCAGCCATGAAATTAAACGACGCTTGCTCCATGGAAGAAAAGCTATGACCAAACTAGATAGCATATTAAAAAGCAGAGACATTACTTTGGCAACAAAGGTCTGACTAGTTAAAGCTATGATTTTTCCAGTACTCATATATGGATGTAAGAGTTGGACACAGAAAGAAAGCTGAGTGCCAAAGAATTGATGCTTTGAACTGTGATGCTGGACAAGACTCTAGAGAGTCTCTTGGACTGCACAGAGATGCAACCAGTCAATCTTAAAAGAAATCAGTCCTGAATATTTATTGGAAGGATTCATGCTGAAGCTGAAACCCTAATACTTTGGCCACCTGACATGAGAACTGACTCACTTGAAAAGACTCTGATGCTGGGAAAGATTTGAAGGCAGGAGGAAAAGAGGACAACAGAGGATGGGATGGTTGGATGGCATCACCAACTCGATGGACATGAGTTTGAGTAAGCTCCTAGAGTTGGTGATGTACAGGAAAGCCTGGCATGCTGCAGTCCATGCAGCTGCCAAGTTGGACACAACTGAGTGACTGAACTGAACTGATATATGCATGTGTATATGTATAGATATATGTGTGTGTGTGTATATATATATATATATGTATATATATATAACTTACACAGCAAAAAAGGCAAAAATTCATCAAAATGGTTCTCCTTTGAACAATATGTCAATAATTTTTTCTTTATTTTTCTGCTATTCTAAGATAGCATATAATCCTTTCAATAATCAAAAACTGAACATATATGTTATAGAATACAAACTTACAAGTCAAGGAACAAAATATAACTTCCTTCCATAGTTCTGAGATTCTCTGATCCAGCCCCACATATGTGTGCATGCTAATCACTTCAGTCATGTCCAACTCTTTGCAATCTTATGAAATGTATTTCGCCAGGCTCGTTTATCCATGGGAATTCTGCAGGCAAGAATACTGGTGTGGGTTGCCATGCTCTCCTCCAGGGAATCCTCGCAACCCAGGGATGGAACCCACATCTCTTATGTCTCCTGCATTGGCAGGCAGGTTCTGTACCACTAGTGCCACCTGGGAAGCCTAAATCTACCTCTATAGGCAACCAAACCTTCTTGACATTTTGGTGTTCTGCTTGGGTAGTTTGTCTTTATTAATACATATGAACACAGATGTATGCTTAATACAATTAGGTAGGAGTACACAGAAGATTTTTAATGTAAATTAAATCAAATAAATTCTTGCTTAAAATCCTCTGACGGTTTCTCATTTGAATTAGAATAAAGTCAAAAATGTCAAAATTCTTTACCCAGATTTACCAAGCTCAATAAAATTTGGCCCCTAACTAGCTCTTTGACCTCAACCTCTAACCCTTCCCCTAACTCACTCTAGGGCAGCCCTCTGCCCTGGGACTGAAAGTGAGCTGACAGTGCATTTTGCCTGACTCAGAGATCTTCACATGGCTAGCCTCTTCCTGTCATTAGGTCTCAACTCAAATGGCACCTTTCCAGGGAGGCCTTCCTCGATTATGCAATTTAATTTTCTGCTATCAAAACTTATCGATTTCTTTACTTGCTATTGTCTCCCTTACTAGAATGCAAACTTTTTACCACTGTATCCTCATCACTTAAAATACTATTCAATATATAGGAAGAAAACAGTTAATATGTTAAAGGGATAACTAAGAAAGGAGTGGTAAGAATAGTAGCTGTTCATGGTAACAATTTTGGCTTCAGTTCAGTGGCTCAGTCATGTCCGGCTCTTTGTGACCCCACGAATCACAGCACGCAAGGCCTCCCTGTCCATCACCAACTCCCTGAGTTCACTCAGACTCACATCCATCGAGTCAGAGATGCCATCCAGCCATCTCATCCTCTGTCGTCCCCTTCTCCTCCTGCCCACAATCCCTCCCAGCATCAGAGTCTTTTCCAATGAGTCAACTCTTCACATGAGGTGGCCAAAGTACTGGAGTTTCAGCTTTAGCATCATTCCTTCCAAAGAAATCCCAGGATGATCTCCTTCAGAATGGACTGGTTGGATCTCCTTGCAGTCCAAGGGACTCTCAAGAGTCTTCTCCAACATTACAGTTCAAAACCATCAATTCTTCGGTGCTCAGCCTTCTTCACAGTCCAACTCTCACATCCATACATGACCAAATGAAAAACCATAGCCTTGACTAGACGGACCTTTAGGACTCTACAAATATATAAGATGGTCTACTATCTTAATGTTTTCATGGCAACAATGTAGCTGATATAAATTAATATTAATACATATGTAAATAAAAATACTTCTTAATAAGGCCAAGACATGAAGAAACATTCACAGGAGAGGATAAGACTATAGGAGTTTTGTTGATTTACAGACAGGTCCTTGCCTGGAGAGTCCCAGGGATGGGGGAGCCTGGTTGGGCTGCCGTCTATGGGGTCGCACAGAGTCGGACACAACTGAAGCGACTTAGCAGCAGCAGCAGCAGCAGGGAATAAGAGAAGGGAAGGGAATTTGAGTTCAATGAGAGCAATAAAAAGATGAGAGTTTGAGTGATGATAGGTGACCTAAGTAGTGGCTAAGGCATGATGAATATTAATCCAGAAAGTCTCCTTGCAGAGGGTGAATACTGGGTTCTGTGCTCTAGCATACAGCATGCCAGGCAGCTTCTTACCCAGATAACCCTCAAAGGAATGGCTGCAATTAAAAGCATTTATACTCCTCAATTAAAGGATTCTTTTTGTAAGTCTATTAAATTGTTTTATTGACTGCATTATGATACAAACATGAGAAAGGAACTATTTAGAATGATTTACACTATTTCTTACTGTCTAAAAGATTCAGGTTCATCCAAATGCTGGACAATGACCAACGCCCCCAGAATTTATATTGTCAGGAGCTCCACTATCAAGGTATCTAGAAATATTTAAAACTAGGAAAAACAAAGTCATTTTAAAAAATCCAGTGGCTCAGTGGTAAAGAATATGCCTATCAGTGCAGGAGACACAGGAGATGGGAGTTCAATCCCTCGGTGGGCAAAATCTCCTAGAGGTAGCAATAGCAACCCACTCCAGTATTCTAAATCCCATGGGGAGAGGAGCCTGGATGGCTACAGTCCAAGGGATGGCAAAGAGTTGGACATAACTTAGCGACTGAGCAGCAGCAGAAAAGATGAAATATATAATATATTATGAAGTGACTACATAAATGGAAAAAGAACTATGAAAACAAGTTAGAATTAAGAAACTGTAACAAGCACGGGAAGCCTGGTGGGCCACCGTCTATGGGGTCACACAGAGTCGGACAGGACTGAAGCGACTTAGCAGCAGCAGCAACATGCATGTTAAGACATTACTATAAACTAAAATTCTGAAACCAAAAGACAGAATTGGGAAGCCATTTGATATTATCTTTTCTGATTTTTGAGGTACAAAACAAAATGATCTCCAAAAAAAGCACTTCTGATATGCCAAGTTGTTTCTGAGGCTAGTTTAACCATATAAGAACAATCTGAGTATGTACAATCCCATTGTATATAGTTGAAGAAACCGAGGCATTAAAATGAATCAGCTTTATTAACTGTATCTGAGAAGTTATGTAAAATAGTTGTCTTTGAAATGTCCTGACCCAAGGAAATTTCAAGATTACATTAAGAACTGAAATATATTAATATATATTGGTTTCTAAATATTTTTCTGTTGTAACACAATATATGTTACTATAAACAAAACAATTTAAGAGTAAATTACAAACTTAATTATCATAAAATGACAAGCCCTTGAAACAATACATTTTTAATGTATTTTAAGTAGCCAGCTGTCACTTGTTGCAATGAAAAATGACTCATCAAAGGTATATAACATTCTATAATTTCCTCTCCACATTCAGGTGACAGTGACAAACTGCTCAAGCTTCCACCTTGTATTCCTATCATCACTCTATGTTTAAAAAATCAATATAACACTTGTGGTCAAAGATTACAAATACAACCTACATTCTACATTTGTAGATTACAAATATAACCTACAGCTCTTTTTTTATTCTCCATCTACCTTACTATTTTCATTTCATCATCACTCACCTATTATTTCCTTTCCCTTTTCACTTGTTCTCTTCATAGAGTTGTATGTACCCGCTTCCTGATACATACCAATCCCAGCCCCTTACCCTTGCACCCAAGAAGTAATTTTTTACTCACTTTTCCAATACATTAGGCTACTATAGCAAGAGGCTGACTAACATAAATTAGGTAGAGTGCAAAACCATCTTGGAAAACTGGTTTGGTAAGGAGCAGGATAACAGGGGGAAGAGGCACATGGAAAAGGGAATATCATGGCCCAGCCTGAGCAGAGCTGGATTGCAGAGTCTCACTGAAGAGTTGGGGTGCATTATCACACCTAGGCAAAAACATGTCAAAAATATAAAAAAGAGGAAGTTCAGTTCAGTCGCTCAGTCGTGTCTGACTCTGCAACCCAATGAACTGCAGCACGCCAGGCCTCCCTGTTCATCACAATCTCTCGGAGTTCACTCAGACTCACATCCATAGAGTTTGTGATGCCATCCAGCCATCTCATCCTTGGTCGTCCCCTTCTCCTCCTGCCCTCAGTCCCTCCCAGCAGCAGAGTCTTTTCCAATGAGTCAACTCTTCGCATGAGGTGGCCAAAGTACTGGAGTTTCAGCTGTAGTATCATTCCTTCCAAAGATATCCCAGGGTTGATCTCCTTGCAGTCCAAGGGACTCTCAAGAGTGTTCTCCAGCACCATAGCTCAAAAGTATCAATTCTTTGGTGCTCAGCCTTCTTCACAGTCCAACTCTCACATCCATACATGACCGCAGGAAAAACCATAGCCTTGAATAGATGGACCTTAGTCGGCAAAGTAATGTCTCTGCTTTTGAATATACCATTTAGGTTGTTCATAACTTTTCTTCCAAGGAGTAAGCGTCTTTTAATTTCATGGCTGCAGTCCCCATCTGCAGTGATTTTGGAGCTCAAAAAAATAAAGTCTGACACTGTTTCCCCATCTATTTCTCATGAAGTGATGGGACTGGATGCCATAATCTTTGTTTTCTGAATGTTGAGCTTTAAGCCAACTTTTTCACTCTCCTCTTTCACTTTCATCAAGAGGCTGTTTAGTTCATCTTCACTTTCTGCCATAAGGGTGGTGTCATCTGCATATCTGAGGTTATTGATATTTCTCCCGGCAGTCTTGATTCCAGCTTGTGGTTCTTCCAGCCCAGCGTTTCTCATGATGTACTCTGCATATAAGTTAAATAAGCAGGGTGACAATATACAGCCTTCATGTACTGCTTTTCCTATTTGGAACCAGTCTGTTGTTCCATGTCCAGTTCTAACTGTTGCTTCCTGACCTGCATACAGATTTCTCAAGAGGCAAGTTAGGTGATCTCGTATTCCCATCTCTTTCAGAATTTTCCACAGTTTGTTGTGATCCACACAGTCAAAGGCTTTGGCATAGTCAATGAAGTAGAAATAGATGCTTTTCTGGAACTCTCTTGCTTTTTCCTTGATCCAGCAGATATTGGCAATTTGATCTCTGGTTCCTCTGCCTTTTATAAATCCAGCTTGTGGGTGTCAATCAGAAAACACTGTTCTGTGTTCTATTGGTGGCCATCTTGTGAATATGGTCAAAATATAAATATAAAACAAATATGTGGAGAAAGACACACAGCAATCGCAGAAAGGTCAAGCTCTTATTAAACCAAGGACTATCCTAATCTACCTCTGAGCTTCAGTTTACATGAACTTCAGTCAATCCTTTTTATAATTTAAGCCAGTCTGAATTAGATTATCTTTTTTTGCTGTCAGATGCATCCTTCACTATTACATAGACTGCAATCATCTTAATTTCATTGACTCGAGCTTTAATTTCTTCATATGTATCCTTCAAATGAGGATACATTTGTTTATATTAATGATATTATAAGAATATCCAACCAGACATAAGAAAATACAGTTAACCCTTGAATGAGGTGTATTTAAACTATGTGGGTCCACTTACAGGTAGAATTTTTGGAATAGTAACTACTACAGTACTACACAATCTGTAGTTAGCTAAGTCTGTGGCTGCAAACCTGTGGACACTGAGGAACCACATATGCAAATAGTCAACTGTAAATTATATATGGATTTTCAACTTCGCAGAGGGCTCCTAACACCTGTGTTGTTTAAGGGTAAATTCCACTTCATAAAATACTATAAAGAATGTATGGCACTATTATGTGACCAAAATAAAACAAATTTATTTTTCTTTTAGGAATCAAGTTACTCTCAGATGACATTCTATTTTATAAAATAATTTTTAGGTCTTTTTTTTTTCTTTCTTTCCTAAGTCATATTGTTTGCCAGATGTGCAGTTCACAAATTGATGTATAAAATCAAGTTACTGGTTATAAAAGTGGATTTTCTGTAGAATATTTAACTAAGAACTGTGGGGACAGTTTCTCTCTTGATCTGGATTCACTTGGAAGATGTTCTACATCAAAGAAAACCTAATCCATCTTAGAAAGTGCATAAGAACAATTTTGTTACTCCACAAAGCTCTGGATTACTGCATTCCTGAAAAAGTTCAACCTTTCATGATATATGTGTATTGCCTTTCCCTTTCACTAAAATATGCTAAAGGTTCTTATCTTAAAGATAACTTTGAAACTCTGCTTATGAGCACACCTAATGTAATAACAAACCCCACAATTGTCACTTTTATAAGTTATTAAGAATCCATAAAGATATACAGTTTGGAAAAACACATGTACATTTAGAATTCCTTAAGTATATCTGTGGTAGACTATTTTAATGCTTTAGTTCCCCTCTCCCAGCAATGAAATTATACACCAAAAACGTGTCCAGCAAGTCTTCAGCATCTCTGATCCCACTCATCCCTAGATAGAGATTGGTTACTTGCTATCTGACCAATGTGAATTTGGTAGATTTGGCAGAGCAGAGGTTTGAAATGTTTCTCTGATTGGGCTTGACTTCCTGTATCTCTGCCTCTGTGACGAGAACATGCCAAACTATCTCTCTGAGAGTAAAAGAAAACACATAAATAAGAACCAAACCACTCAGCCAAGCCTAGCTTATATCAGGAGAGCTATGTCCGGCCCAGCCTACAAAAATGTCGATCCACAGGCAGTTCAGAGATGTGTGAGATTTAATACATGCTTATTGCTTTAAGCTAATGAATGTGAGGAGATTCGCTAAGCAGAATTTCATGGCAATAGCAAATTGAAACAGCTATGTGTGTGGGTATGTTTGTATGTATGTTCAACACCGTGAAGCATATAAAGATATATTAAATTCATTGTCCACTGACTGCAATGAACTAATACACTGAAGAAGGGGATGGATGAAAATAGTTGCAATAAATAGAAGCTATCATAAGTTTTTAAAGACTGATATCTTTACCATCACATCTTTCATATCCAGCCTATATTTTATGTTGCATGATTCCAACTGGGAATAAAATGGATATGTGATATAGTCTATAATAGCTGGATATTTTTATTATTTCATCACTATCAACTGGAATCCAGGGAATAATCTTTACTTCTCTACTTTATTTCAGGTTCAGTACTAATACTCTAAATTGCGTTTCCAGAAATGCAGAAATCAAGTATGGTTCCTTTAGCTTATTCAGTTTATACTTATCCTTCATTCAAATAGCTGTTCCCATTACCCCACAAAAACATATATGAGGAACCAACTATTTTATGCTCTCATAATCTCTTTTCTGTCAAAGAGTTTTCTATTGTCTTTTTTTAATAACTCATTTGGTGCCCTCATGTAGGTGGTTTTAAAAGATAACTGGAATTTTAATAATGAGGTTAACTTATTGCTAGCATTTCTCCTTTTTAGAACGGAAGAGTACCTGTTTTCATCTGATGGGTAAAACCAAACTTTCCAAGACTCTGCTTTATGTTACCTAATATCAACAATTGGAAGAATGTATGGATGTGGAAGATGAAAACATTAGTACACACACAGGTGAAATGTCAGTGTAGAATTGGATAGATAATATAGTTTTATTTTTAAAATCTGATGATTTTTTCATAACCAGGCTCCCAAATATTCTTGAACTCTGTCTCATACAGACCTGGCAAAAAGATTTCCCAATCAACTGTCCAAGGAGACTGCCTAGGTGGAAATGTCTGATTCAAGAAAAATTCACACATGTGCCACAACTAGAAGATTCCACAGGTCACACTAGTATGTTTTGCATGCTGCATCTAAAGATCTGGTGTGCCACAATAAATAAATAAAAACAAATATTAAGAAAGAATGATTCATGCATACAGGGTGTGTTAGTCAGTGTTCTCTAGAAAAACAAAAACAGTAAGATATATGGATATAGAGAAGATAAAGATGTATTTTAAGGAACTGACTTGTGATTGTGAGAGCTGACAGTCCAAAATCCGCAGGGTGAGTTGATAGGATTGACAGCCAGGAAAGAGTTAATGTTACTGCTGTGGTCCAAAGGCAGTCTGCTGGTAGAATTCCCTCTTTCTCTGGGGAGATGGGTCTTTTTTTTTTTTTT